>JABYQS010000479.1:0-21053 GCA_022592435.1 Cerioporus squamosus
TTCCGTCACACCGCCCACTCGCCCCGCTTGACCTGCGACGTCCTTCGCCGCCATGGATGAATTCGGGAGCTGCTCGTTTTGGCCGCTGCTGCCAATGCCCGACGCGATGTCCTCCCGTCTGTCGACCTCTCCTCGGGGCAGGGGTCATGACCTTGAAACATCGGTCTCATTCCATTCGAAAGAACCGTCGGACGCAGTGCATCGCGGCTCGGACCAGAGGACGCGGCAGAGATGGGTTCCTGCAGTGAACTCGGTGACATCTGTCACTGCCCCCAACCGCATATACGAAGATACTAGCCCTCCGGCACGAGCAACGCGCGTTGCGCAGGGGTGGAAATCGACAGCGTGGTACTCAAGCTACCGACGTTGCAGCCTTAGCACGCGTGGCGGTAGGGCGACTCGATGGTCCTTCGGGTCGGTGTTGAGCTCTGGGACGTGTTAAGCCCAGTTGTGGGACAGGAGCAGCGCAGATCTCTTACGGGTTGACCCTCTGCACCGCGCCGCTCTCCGCATCCGCGCCTACAGCGTCACCTCCCTCCTACTTCATCGCCCTGCAGTCGAGCGGTCTTAGCTGCAAGTCGACGAAGGCGACAGCGTGCCGTACTTCTGTGTTGAGTGGGCAGCTGCGATATCCAAAGGAGATTGTGGCGGAGAGGACGTCGCAACTGTCAGGCATCGCGAGGGGTGCCATACGTCGCGCTTGCCGCAACAGTAGCGTGCTTTGAGGTCGGGTGCGTCTCTTGTGCGCTATCCGCTCTCCGCCGGCGGCGGCTACTAAGAAGGTCGCTGTATCGCTACATGGGCTCGAGATTAGGCGCATCGAGTGTAAGTAGCATGAGGTCGAGTGTGATGTCTCTAAGCAGGGGACGATGCTGGCGATACGCGGAAGTTCGTGAACAGGCGAATCATTCGCAGAGGTAGATGGGCAGTAAGTAGTCCGGCCTTTCCGCTCTCGACTCACGCCGAAGAGCCGGGCGAGGCATGCCAGAGCTCAGCAGACCTCGTGGCCTGACATCTTGTGGCGGCTAACCTCGGTCGAACCGTCGTGACCACCGTCCGACTCATTCCAGTCCGCTTCTTATTCGTCATACCTCCCGCACGCCGCAGGAGAGTGGATCGACTGCTGATATCTTGCTCCCTAGCTCTCCTCAATCCAATCTCAACTCCACGCCTCACCACGTCCCTTCTTCCTCGTCCGCACAGTCGACGGACAGACCTCCATCGCTCCAGTCGAAGAGTACGACACCTTCTTCTCGAACGTCCCGCCAGAGCACCGCGTGATCGGCTTCGTCGACCCGTCCGCGCAGCCCACAAACCCCGGCTGGCCGCTCCGCAACCTCCTCGCGTACCTCCTCGCTCTGCACCCGGAAACCGCACAGGGTGTCCGGATCCTCTGCTGGCGCGACGTCGAGCCGCCGGTTGCCGGGTCCACGGGCGGGTGGAAGAGCCGCTTCGGGATCCTCAAGCACAGCGGGGCCGCTGCTGCGACGACAGAGAGGCCGTCTGCGGTTGGGTGGGAGAAGAACATCCAGGGCAAGCTCGGCGCGCGTGTCGCGGACCTTGCGCCGATGATGGACCCAGCGAGGTGCGCCTCCTCTCTTCGTGTGGAGACTTGTGCTGACGCGGGCGTAGACTGGCCGACCAGGCCGTGGACTTGAACCTCAAGCTTATGCGGTGGCGGATCCTCCCTGCGCTTGACCTGGAGAAGGTCGCGAACACACGCTGCCTGCTCCTGGGCGCAGGTACGCTTGGCTGCTATGTCGCTCGCACACTCATGGTGCGTATTTCTCGTCGTGCGGTATCGCCGGTGGCTGACCCTCCGCAGGGATGGGGCGTGCGGACGATCACGTTCGTCGACTCTGCGCGCGTCTCGTTCTCGAACCCGGTGCGCCAGCCGCTGTTCGACTTTGAGGACTGCCTGAACGGCGGGAAACCAAAGGCCGCGTGTGCCGCGGAGAAGCTGAAGAAGATCTTCCCCGGAGTGGTGCGTCTGTCTCCTCCCGGACTGCGCTCTTCGGCACTGACGGCGCTCTGCAGAACGCGTCCGGGCACAACCTGAGCATCCCGATGCCCGGGCACCCGATCCCGCCGGCGTCGGTCGAGCAGACGAAGAAGGACGTCGCGGCGCTGGAGAAGCTGGTCGACGAGCACGACGTGGTGTTCCTGCTGATGGACTCGCGCGAGAGCCGGTGGCTGCCGACGGTGCTGGGCGCGGCGAAGGGCAAGATCGTGCTGAACGCGGCGCTCGGGTTCGACACGTTCCTGGTGATGCGGCATGGGGCGCGGACGCCGGGGGCGGACGGGAAGCGACTCGGGTGCTACTACTGCAACGACATCGTCGCGCCTGCCGATGTGGGTGTCTTTCTAGCTCTGTCGCAATCGCCTCGCGCTGACGACCGTTCGCAGTCGCTCACGGACCGGACGCTGGACCAGATGTGCACGGTGACGCGTCCGGGGCTGGCGTCGATCGCGGCGTCGACGGCGGTGGAGCTGCTCGTGTCCCTCCTGCAGCATCCCGCGGGGATCCACGCGCCCGCGCCGCCGGCGCAGGGGGAGCCCACTCCGGCGCACGAGAGCATCCTGGGGCTGGTGCCGCACCAGCTGCGGGGGTTCCTGGCGCAGTTCCGGAACGTGCCGATTGTGGGGGCGGCGTACGAGCGGTGCACGGGGTGCAGCGAGACGGTGGTGAGTGCGTATGAGCGCGGGGGGTTTGAGGGGGTGCTGCTGCCTGCGTTTAATGATACGGAGTTTCTGCCGCGCTTGACGGGGTTGGATAAGCTGTATGAGGAGACGCAGCGGGCGTTGGAGGGGGATGAGATGGTTGATGCGGAGGAGGATGATTTTTAGGGTGTTAGATAGGGTGAGGAGGGACGGGAACTCGCGTCTTGGATGGTGGATCTGCTGGGCATACAGTCGAGGATTCGGAAACGGCGGATGGGAGGCGATCGGAAAGTGGAAGGGTATGGGGATAGTTATGGAGCTTGTACGTTACACGAAGTGTTTCGGGTCGTGTAGTGATATCCTCTCGGTGTAGTTCATACCCGCGATTTCAATGTATGCTTGCTTTGTGCTGTGGTCGTAGCAGGTGCGTCTGTGCTCTCGGCGCGGCAGTCTAGTCGGTACCCTCGGGTCAGTCTTGTATCAGGGTTCGCCGTGGATACTCATATTGCTCGGCGGCGTTGGGCCTGTTACCCCGTTGACGAAGTCCTGGGAACTTGAAGTATGTACTTACTCACTGCCTGTGGAGCAGAACCGTCCGCCGGTCTAGTAGGCTCACATCGCGTGCCAAGAGTCGGAGCCGAGACATCCCACATCGCAGTAGATACTTGCGCCGTGCACGGTGTCCCCTCACTCCTCTGGACGACCGCCAGACGCGACCCGAGCCCGTGGCAACTTCTCGCGCGCGAGCGGGGATACCGCGGGCGACGGGAAGGCAGCCTGTCCAGCAAGCCGCCCTCCCAGCCGTACGCCGATCTGGAGTGGTTTGAGTCGCGGACGCGCGTGTGATAGGCGGTGAGAACGGGAGTTGTGTAACCTTGTGGGTGCATTTGGGCGCCTATCTGTGTCGCGCGGGCGAAGAGTCTCGAGCTGAGCTTGATTTGGGCGCGCCACTCTTCACAGACGTCCCTCTGCGCCGTCATCGTCATCCGCCACAGTGAGAGAGAGAGGCCGCGGGCAGAAGAGGGCGGCGAGGAGGAGCGCATAATGGATGACGTCGCTCACTCCACGACGCGTCGCCCTGCGTCACCGTCCCTCCTCGTCGTATAAGAGCCGCAGCCCGTCGTCTGCGCTCGGCACTCTTCTCCCGCACGATACCTCTGTTCGAACTCTCTTCTGTCACGACTCACGACTTTCACGCAACGAACCCATCATGGACAAGTCTTCTTCCGTCGTCGCCGCCTTCACCGCCGGCAAGCTTCCCTCGCAAAAGCAGGTCTCGCAAGGCATCGACCGCCTGCTCTCCTCCCCCTTCCTCACGAATGAGCCCTCGACTGGCGTCGGCGAGCTCAGCGCGCAGGGAAGGCAGCTCCAGGACGACGTCCGCAGCTTGCTCTCCGCATACAAGAAGCTTGGAGATGACAAGAATGGTGAGTGCGCGTCTTGCCGTCCCTTTCCCGTCCCGGGGTTGCTCCTCCGCGCATCTGTTACGCTGGAACAGTCACTGACTCGCTTCCACTCCAGGCGACAACATCATTCAAGAGTCGTTATGGCACCTCTCCGAGGCCGACATCTCCAACACCTCGACTGCCGCGATGGACGTCGACTCCGATCAAGCCTCCAAGGATGCCAAGGCACTCGCCAAGGCCCTCCGCACTCTCGTATCCATCGGATGGGAGAACCTCTCCCAGGAGGGTCGCTCTGTGTTCCACGACTTCGCCTCCTTCATGCGTCTCGCCCTCGCCGACGCAGCAGAGCACGTAGGCGATAGCGCCAAGTCCGCCGCCGAGGCTCTTCGCGAGGTCGACAAGGACGTTCAGGACGGTCAGCGCAACGAGCTCGGTGTCAAACGCAAGGCCGAGGACGATCCCGAGGATGCAGATGCCCGCGCGAAGTTTGAGCGCGCAATGGACTCCACCAAGGAAGTCGGATCCAAGGCTATCGGTGCGGGTCAGGTTGCCGTCGCCACTGGCGAAGACCTCGCGAACCGCACCAGCTCGCGACTCCAAGATGCATTCTACAAGGTGAGTACGATCTCGGTATCATCGAACGAGTGACTGACCCACGATGCAGATTTGCGACCGCGCTCAGAGTGACGAGGCGTACCACAACTCCATCTCCACCATCTTCGACGTCTTCCAGAAGTGGATTCACCGCTCCCTCGACGCTGCTGGTGACGTGAACCAGGCTACCTCCCTCGACGCGTTCATCGACGACCCCACTCCCGACAAGCACCTCATCACCGCCATCCGCGGCTTCCGCCAGTTCGTTGAGCGTCTTGCAGGCGGCAAGTCGCTCGACGACTTCTTCGCCACGCTCCGTGTCTGTGGTGTCGACATCCAGCAAGATCAGGACGTCCGCAACTGGTTCGACGAGTTCGTCGCCCACTGCCGCAAGAGCCTCGACGAGCGCGGCTACGTGCGCAGCGACGAGGCCCAGAAGAAGCGCAACAAGCTCCGTGACGAGTGGAAGGCGCTCCTCGACAAGGACTCGGACAAGGGCCGCAAGTGGAAGGAGGACGTTGGCAAGCTCAAGCAGGAGGCCGCCGAGTTCCAGGACGCCGTCGACGAGGACGAGGACCTCCGCCAGGTTCGCCGCACGCGCGCAAAGCTTGGGGAGGACATCGAGAACAGCTTGCTTGTCGCGGCCAGCACGGGCGCGCAGTCGTTCATGGAGCGTGCGCCTTGGTTCTGGCAGGACGTCTTCAACGTCTACCTCCCGAAGGTCGTCGCTGCTGTCAAGGATATCCCCATTCCAAGGTACGTTCGCTCACGATGCTTTTGGTTGATCGCCTGCTGATAAGTGTCTTCAGAACCGAGTACAAGGACAACGAGGTCGAATTCGTCCTCGAGGACCTTGACATCTCGACGTTCTCTCTGCTCCCCGGTCACGCTTACATCCGCAACATCACCGACATCGACATCAAGGCGCCCTCTGCCGGCCAGGTCGACACCTCCGTCGGCACTCTCACCCGTGTCTACCTCCAGGGTCTCCAGATCCAGCTCAAGGAGGTCTCGTTCTACTACCACGACAAGAACGCGTCGATGGGCGTACCCTCCGAGGTCAGCGGCCTGCTCGAGTTCACGCTTCCGCCATCGGGCGTCGATGTCGACGTCGTCGTCCGCTCGATCCCGAACTCTCCCGAGGGCCTGCGTGAGCGCGAGCGCCGCGAAGGCTTCTTGGACATCCAGCGCGTCGACGTGAAGGTGTCCGAGGACATCTCGCTCACGGTCAAGCAGTCGAACCACCAGATCCTCGCCTCCGTCTTCCGCCCGGTCATCGTCTCACGCTTCCGCGACGCACTGCAGACGGTGCTCGCCCAGCAGATCCGCGGCGCGCTCCAGGCCGCGGACGCGTTCGCTTGGGACGTCGGCCGGCGCGCGGAGGTGTTCGAGGACACCGGGCTGCCGCGCGGCGCGAGCCTCATCGCGGGCGTGTGGTCCGAGCTTGGCCACCTGCAGCGCATTAGCGACGGCGGACTGTTCACCGGCTGGAAAGCGACGGGCACGGGCTTGATCAAGAGCGACAAGGACGCGACGTTCGCGATGGGCGCAGAGCCGCAGGTGCTGTCGGGAGAGAAGCGCGGACCGAAGGGCAACTTTGCGGACAGCATCGGCGACCGAATGGACAAGGACGTCGATCTGAACGCGAAGGCTGCACAGGCGAAGGACGTCGCGGTGCAGGCGAAGGAGACGGTGAAGGTGCAGGTGCAGAAGGTGAAGAGCTGGAAGGACACGGTGGAGGCGAAGGCGGAGGAGGAGCGTGCGCGGCCGGGATGGCAGAGCGGCGCGTTTGACTGGTCGTAAATTTCTCTCCGGGCGTTCGTGTTTGTGCTGGGATGGACGGTCTCGAGCAAGTATCGATGTAGTGTATGAGTGTAATTGCCTGTAGCGTATACTTTCAGAATGTATTCTAGCATCCTCCTCAATGTGCGACTTGGTTTGCATTGCGGAGGCCGTTCTAAAGTTCGTTCCAGTGTAAGGCTCGTCAACGTTTCTTGGTGTTCTTTCTCTTCTAATATACATGTGTATCCAGGCGACGTCGCCACGTACGCATGTCTCGAGAGCATATCGAGATCATCTTACTACTAACGCTCGCGGAACGTGGAGTCTCAGACCTCGCGAAAGCACCTGCTCAGTAGAACCCGTACCGCCGCATGCGCAGCTTGCTGTGGTTCTCCCACTTGAACGGCCCCGGACGCGGGTGGCGCCACGCTGCGGCCGAGTAGGGCACGTCAAAGTCGACGAGCGCGCCTTCCGTGAAGCCCTCTCCTTCGCTTGCGCCCTCGCCGTGCTGAGGGGCGGCGGCTTGGGATGCGGACGCACTGGACTCGGGCACCGGCGCGGTCGCGGCCAGTCGAGGATGAGGATGGTGTTGGGGTTGATGTCCCCGTGCAGGACTCCGGCGCGCTCGTACAGGTGCTGGTGCGCTGCAGGTCTTGGGTCAGTGGCAGGAAGGAAGAGGAAAGAGGGAGAATGGAAGGAGCGGAGACTGAGGGGGACTCGACGACGCACCTTGGACGGCGCAGAACATGACGTAGACGAGCTCTTGGCTCGATTTGAGCTCGTTGAGGGTGCGTGGGGAGACGGGGCGGACGCGGGGGCGGGGCGCCGGACGGGGTGGGTCGTCGGAGGCGGAGGCGGAGGCGGAGGCGGGCTGCTTGCGGGCCTGTTCGGCCTCGAGCTGCTCTTGCTCGTGCGTGCTCCCATTCAAGACACTCGGCTGGCCGTTCGCTGGAACGCGGGAGTGCGCCTGCGGCTCGGGAGGGCCAGGGTCGACTTGCATCTGGGAGTCGTCGTCGGCGAGCACGGTGGTCGTGCTGCGATCGGCGTGTTCTTCGACAGAACTGGTGCTGAGCTGGACTCGGGCGCGGGCGGCGACATCGAGAGTTGTCTCGGTGGGGCAGATGCGCGAACTGGCCAGTGGCGGCGGCAGTGAGGGCAAGGAAGAGCGGGCGAAGTGGTTGCAGAGAGAGAGCGGAGGGCGGGTCGCCACCGGACACCATAGAGAGTAAGTCACGGGCGATAGGACTAAGTTCATTGTTCACCCTGCATGGAAGACAATGCTAGACAATGGCCATTGCTCGGCGGTCAAGAATTGGGTTAGCGCTCTTTTGACGAACTCGTTTGTTTCGAAGTTGGGCCCGCTTTTCGCTCTTTGCCCAGGCTCCTGACAACTGGCTTTCAACTTGCGAGCACGCACCTGGCCTCCCTGTCTGGAGGATCGTCATCCCGATGTCGGTCGAGGGCGCAGGTGTCGAGTGGCTCGAAGATTCGTGAACACGGTGGCAAGTGTACGTCGACGAACGCGAGGACGTCGATGGGGGAGAGAAGTCAAGATGCGTGTTTTGGCCTTGCGCCCAAGCCTCAGTAGGATGGGTATCGGGGGTGGAAAGGTGACTACACGCGTCGCACGTGTCGACGCATCTGTAACTATTTAGGTGGTTAGTACCAGGTTACGCTCTTGTCGTATCTTCGCTCTCGGCGACACGTCCCCAACAACCAACAACCTCCCACCGGCAAGGCGTCTCGAGCTGTGACCGATCACCTGCACCTGCCGTTCCTCGTAGCCCGAGTTGTGTGCGCGTGGTTCACAACCAGAATCCGGAGCGAGCTCACGACCACGAAACACATTGTGACGGTTATGGTGAACGCCACTGTCGACAGGTACGCTATGCGTCTCCCCTCATCCTCTGCGGTTCGGAGCGCGCGCAGCCCAGAAGAACCTCTACAAGTTCGAATCGGTGACCCCGCCCAAATCGCACAGCGCCACTGGCCATACTACTGCCGTGCTCGCGCATTTTGAGGTGTCCCTCAGCGGCAGCCGAAGCAGAATGCAGCGGAGACGGAGGAGGCGGGACGGCGAGTAGAACCGAGTGCGCTGGTGGCGTAACAGTGGTACTGATTGTATGTCGCGCAGATCAGTCCGGAGGACGCTTGAGTAGAGGTTCAAGACTCACGATGAACGATAGGCAGTACGCGCGCGAATCGATAAGTTTTGGCGACGAGAAGGCGAACATATGACTGGCGTAGGCATTGTCCTGGTGAGAGCGCGCTGCGAAGCACGGAACAGCTGACCTTCGAGATAAGTATGTCCTCTGAACCTTGTGCGAGGTCCTACAAATATGTACAGTGCATCCCATGCATGCGAATCTCACTGACTAGCACGTCCCCGGCTCGCTCACCTGCACTGCGACCCACCTCGATGTCTACAGCTCCCTCACCCGGGCCCTCGCCCACCACCGGGCTGCTCTTCGTCTACACTGAGCGCGGCTCCGCCATCCCCGAGGACGAGTTCGAAGAGTGGTACAACGACGAGCACATCCCCCTCCGCATGAACCTCCGCGGCCCCTCCGGCCCGCTCTTCCTGGCTTGCACCCGCTGGACCGCCGCGGACAACAAGTCCCCGCACCACCTCGCCCTCTACACGCTCTCGTCGCCCGGCGCGGTCCTCGAGCCGCCGTACGTCGCCCTCGCGACTTCCCGCAGCCCGCACGAGCTCAGCGTCCTCGAGAGGCTCGAGTTCCTCGACCGGCGCGTGTACAAGCCGCTCCCGCCTGTCGTGGCCCCAGGGGTGACAGAGGACAAGCACGGGGCGTTCGTGAGCGTCGTCGAGCTCACGATCAGGGACGACCCCGCGGCGGAGGCGGCGCTGAACGAGTGGTACGACGGCGAGCACGTCCCGATGCTCGCGCGCGTGCCGGGTGGGTGCGTACGCGGCGCTTCGTCGCGCACAGCGTGCTGAGCGTGCAGGGGACGAGCGTGGTGTCGGACACGGACGCGATGCCGCGGGCGGCACCGGGGAAGTACCTCGCGATACACGAGTGGGAGTCGCTGGATGCGTTCGAGACGGAGGAGTTCAGGGCGGCGACGAGCACGGAGGGGAGGAAGAGTGTTATGGGTCCGGAAGGGGCTGTGGTGGGGCATGAGCGGAGGGTGTTCAAGTTCTTCCGGGCTTGGAGTCAGAGCGATGGGACGGAGTAGGGACTGTTGGATGAGCGCAAGCGAGAAGGTGGGAGATGAACGAGGCAAGAAAAGGATAGACGTACGTACCATACCCTTCTGCATACGCTACAGCACTGCGTCGTCAGTCGTATGCGGCTCGGACTATCCTGGGGATAGACAATACGCAGCTCTGAGCCAACATAGGATAGCCAGTGCAGAATGTCGGACACAAAGAGAGCGAGCAAAAGTAACGCACTGTTCTTGTCGACGCGCGCGAGCGAGTTGCTGTCCATGCAAGACTAGCCCAGTGAATTCGCGCAAGAAACGCCGCTAAGTTTCCAGCCGCTTCCATCTCAACCGGCTCCTTCTGCGAGAGTCGAAGAGTGAACTAGAGCCTGAATGAACGCACGAGAAGAACAAGCCCTGGCCAGTGTTTCCGAAGCTAAACTTCATGGTCATCCCAGATCTTCTTCACAACGTACTCAATGGTTCACTCCCCTAGATGGTTGATATGATTGTTGTAGTAGTAAAGTTCGGCCGTAGGCATGGCGGTGACGACGAGGCACGGAGGGAGAGGACAAGTCCGAAGCTGGAGAAGCGCCCATGAGTTGTCCTTCTGCCGAACTGAATCTCAGTACTCAGTGACCAGTCCCGCTCTCCGAGTGCTATTGCTCATACACTTTCTTCAGACGATTACCTCATCTGTAAGTTCTGCAGGGCTTTGGGGAATGATGACTCTCGCTAACTTGGCAAAGTGCATGTAGATGACCTCCCGCGCGATAGCTTGTCAGGACATTCTCCATGAGATCTTTCTCCACCTCAGGCCCCCCGGATGGTGGGTCACCGGGGACTATACAGTCCTAATGACAAGAAGAAGAAAGCTGCGATCTACGCTGGCTGCTTGCGCCACTGTCAATCGCACACTGTCCGACTATGCTCTGTCCTGTCTTTGGCGAGTACTCGACGACGTCACCCCACTGTTGAGGATCCTGATGGATAAAGATGCAGTGAGTTAGCTTGAAATATTGCGGGACTCCTGACGCGAACATTGTAGCTTATGCATACAGCGGGTGTCATCGATGAGTTCGCATGGGGCCGGCTCCAGAGATATGCCCGACTCGTGCGTGAATTGGTGCATACGGGCAAGGTCGGACACTACACCATCTCCCGTTCCATATGGACCGCCCTCGCCGCAAAGTTGGATGGAGAGCCGTTGTTCCCCTTCCTCCAGCGACTTCAAATGGGAATCTGTCGCTCGAATCCATCGGCATGTCTCCTCGTCATCTCGCCGTCCATACGCGTCCTGCAGTTCGACTCTAGCCATCTCGAAGGCCCCGTGGTCGACCTTGCGAACACTCTCTTTGCCTCGCTAGCATCCACGACCCCGTTCGCCGGCGACATACGCGGTGTACTCCCCAAAGTGACGCACCACCTGCAATGCATGGGACGCTTGGCACAGCTCCACGAGCTCGACCTGTTGCCGTTCGCAGGGACCCGCATCGCCATGCACTACCCCGCGATGCAGGAGTTCTCGAGCCTCGAGAATCTGCGAGTGCTCAAGGTCATCGTCCACTTCAAGGATTTGGACTCACAAGCACCCTGTCGGGGAGGCTTCATCGCTCTGGAGTGTCTCCATGTGGAGGGCTCTTTGTCTGACGTCCAGGAATCGCTACGGATGGTAGCATCTCCGCACCTCCTACGCGGCTTCGAGGCCAGTATTGACGAGAGTGCACGCCTGCAAAGCTTCCAGGAATTCTTTGACATACTCCGTCGCGCAGCTGTCAGCCTTTCTTCGTTGTTGCTGAAGATGGATCCATTCACTGGGCTCAAGACGTCGTCGGCACCCATGTCACTTGTCAAATTCGTCGAACCCATACTTGCACTTCGTCACATGCAGGATTTAGAGTGTCTATATATACCGTACCTGGAGCCTCCTTCGGACTGCGACATTGTCGCTTTCGCCGCCGCCTGGCCGGGCCTCCGGGCGTTAAAGATCCACTACAGGACCACAGAGACCCTCGCAGACTCCAAGGGCATCTCTTTCTCCGCGCTCCTCGACCTCTCGCAACGCTGCCCTGCTCTGGAACATGTTGCTCTCCCCCAGCTAGATGTGCTGCACCTACCGGACCCCGACTCCATCCCGCGCATCGAGCACTCTCGTGTCCGACACGTGTATTTCGATAACGACATCCGCAAGGCGAACCTGTCGGAGGCCGAGCTCATGACACTCGCAACCCTCTTCGACCGACTCTTCCCCAATCTAGACGTTTCGCATGCCAGTGATTGGCCCGCCTTCCTTTGCGACCGCGTCCGGTACCATGTGTTCCGCACACTGAACCTCATGCGGACTTCAAGGCGTTCTGGCGGTTGATCGAACCGTCGTGCCACGGTGGACGTCCAGGCTCTGCACTTGTACTGGTTGGTGAGTTCTTACCGGTACCCGCGAAGTGCGAGACTGACCTGATTGCGTGACAGTATAGCCTGAGAGTCGCTGGACATATCGGCCGCGATTGACGACCTCGGTCCTCGGATGGCGCCCTCTCGTCACACACGGATGTCGGATCTTCTGCACCAAGTGTGACTCGACGTCGATTCGCCTACGGCATGTCTCCCCGATATATCGTGAGCTCTACACTTGTACTCGTTAAATAGCGTCCGAGATGAACAACGAAGTAGCGCTGGCACATCACGATGTCGATGCGGTGTTGTTTGTTCTTCCATCTTGACGTTACAGCCCTACATGAAACAACGCACTACCAAAGAGTACAGATCTCAAGCCGTGCGCGTGAGTATGGCACAAGATGTCGGCCAACAAAACCAACAATGAGGGTGGAGTGGAAGAAAAAGGGGTCGGCAGTACATGGATGATGAGAGTGGGATTCGAACCCACGCCCGTGAGGACCAGATCCTTAGTCTGGCGCCTTAGACCGCTCGGCCATCTCACCATGTGTGCAGTGTGCGCGTGCGCTACTTGAAGATGAGGGCTTGCGAGTTTGACGATGCGACAACCTCGCGCTGATTCTGAAGTGTCGCGGACGAACGGCGAGTACGCGCCAGAGACTCGAGAGGCGGTGGGGAGGCGCGAGGAAATGGAGCGGAAGTCCGCTGCACGATGAAGCCGTCAACTCGAAGGTGGAGGGCGGAGAAAGGATTCGAGGCGGCCCAGCGCGCAGTCGCCTACACGGAATGCCCACTGTGTAGGCCTGTGTCGCGTAAGGCTTGACTCGCGAATGGTGTAGGTGGGTAGGCCAGTCGCCTGTTGATTGCATGACTCACGTCCGGCAGGTACACCTACTGACCGAGTCGGCCGCCCTCGAAGCAGGCAAGTTCTCGCTTGCTCGAAGTGAGTAGACACCGCGAGCTGCGCGTGGCGCAGGTTTGGCGAGGTACTCCGGTATCGGGGCAGCGGCGGGTGCGGGTCGGTTGTGGGTGCGAGCATGCCGACGACGTCTTGCGCGACTGCATGATTTGCGCGGCGGGAATACTGTAGTCCTGGGAGGAGCCGGACATCGGGCTCGGAGCACTGCGTGCTGTGAGCTCGACTGTGAAGGGCGGGCTTCTCGCCGTGATTGTGGATCGAGAAGTGTAGCGCTGTCTGGCAGAGCGGGGAAGCTTAGGTGAGAAGGGTATACGACCATAATCCGGTACGCGGGCGGGCCACGGGGACTTGTCGCGCCCACAGCTCGATGGAGAGACGCGATCTGCTCGGGTGTGTGTATTGGATGTTGAGGTACGGAGGACGTCGCGCGCGGTGGACCGTAGGATCACGCACAAGTAGTGCATAGCAAGCAGCATCGGTGGACGAGTGTCGGACAGGGTGATGTAGGCGGTCGACATGGGACGGAGCGGTCGATGACTCGCGCGCACGGTTCAGGGAGACGAGGGGAATACTCACCGGCGCATGAAAGCACTGGGATGACGATGGCGCAAAGGCTTGCGCGCGCGGGGAACGAGGAGCAGAGGCAGGATAGAAGATGAGATTGGTGGTGTTCTACTACATACTACATGCGCGGTATCGACTCGAGGATAACAAGACTCACCGGCACGCGTCCTGCAGCGTTCTCCGCGGTCTGCGTCGGACAGGGGAGCGAGTCGAGGACGCGAGAAGGAGCAGGCAAGAGCAGAGCCTCAGTCGCACGGTGAAAGACGAGAGCAGCCAGCGTCGCGAGCACGCAGCGGCGGGCGAGGGCGATCATGCGCTGGCGCGCGCGAGGGCGAACACGTCGACTTTCCGCTTCGGGGACGCGCGCTGTTTGTGCGTGTTTGTGGTGCCAGCTCAGTGAGTACGCGGGGCGAGTGTCTGCGTTAGCTTCACCTCCGTTTCGCTGACCCCCGCCGCTCCTTGGTTTACTCTTCGCCACGATGAGCGGATGTACGTTCTTCTCGCTGCTCTGCACGGCGTGCGCTGACCCGAGGACGTCGCAGTCCGGTTTCTGAATCTCGTCCGACCGTTCCTGCCCATCCTCCCCGAGGTCTCGTCCCCTGACCGCAAAGTATGTCTCGCTCTCCGTCTCCCGCTGCTCTGTGCGCTCACGCACGCCTGCCCAGGTCCCGTTCAACCAAAAAGTGCTATGGACCGCCGTCACCCTCCTCATCTTCCTCGTCTGCTCCCAGGTCCCCCTCTACGGCATCATGTCCTCTGACTCGGCGGATCCCCTCTACTGGATGCGTGTCATCCTCGCCTCCAACCGCGGTACCCTCATGGAGCTCGGCATTACCCCCATCGTCACCTCCGGCATGATCATCCAGCTCCTCGCCGGCGCGAACTTGATTGAGGTCGACTTTTCGCTGAAGGAGGACCGGGCGCTGTTCAGCGGGGCTCAGAAACGTGAGTACTCACTCTTTTCGTTCTGTTTGCATGCCTGGGCTGGGTTAGAGTGGCGGAGGAGACATCGTGTGCTGGCGGGCTTGTCGCGTGCGCGTACGTGGCACGTCCCGCTTCCTTGACTCGGGGTGTTCTTGCGATTCATGCTCCCTCGAGCATTGTCCAGACCCGCTCTCGTGGCTTGCTGAGACTGGGGCTGAGTCTGCAGGCATATCCCCATACGCGCCAGGCGGGCGATACTCTGGCACGTAAAGATCTGCTATGAGACTGTTCTCGTCTACGATGGCACAGGACGTCCTCGCGAAGCAGAGGCGCGACTTATCGTGTGTGCGTACACCATTCCGTCTGACGTGTCCTCGATGCGCATGTCCCAGCATGCGTTCTCGGTCATTGGCAGTGGCTGAGCATTCGCACCGCTTGTATGGCATCACAACCTATAGATGTGATACGCCGAGATGCGCTGCCTTGTAGGAGGCGTAAACGGGAACGGTGCTCTTGCATGCTCGCAGATTCTTGCCCACACCTTCCGCGTCCTTGGCTTGGGGTTGTTCTTGCCGTTCGCGCTTCACAATCACCTCGTGCCTCGCCGGTCGAGCGTTCTCTTGTCGCGCTCTCGTGACTCGCGGTGGACGCGGCTCTGTCGCAAGTACATGACCCGTTGTGCGCAACGCAGGCGATATAGATGCATGCATACAGATCCCCCACGAGACTCTCGCTCTGCAGCGGAGTGTTGGTGATCAATCCCCGGATACGAACGTGCGCACGGGCAGAGGCGCGCGCACGTAACGGAACAATCCGTGCGGTCTTAGCATCGAGCAGGATCGCTTTTTGCTTGTTGTATGCGTACCTCTCGTCGAAGGCGCGTTGCGCAGCGTTCCCCTGCATTGCCGTCGACAACGACGTGGCTCACTGTGACGTTGCGTTGCCGTGGGTTATGGGCGCCAGGGACGGTGGTGGCGGGTCTCTTTCGAAGGCATCCTGCGGAGTGCCACGACTGCTACGATGGCGTCCTGGTGATGGGCTTGCGACATCACTCGCCAGCCCTCTCGCTATGTCATTGTGACCAGCCCTGTGCGGATGTCTCGAGCGGGTTATCCGTCCTTGCTCTTGGCGCCTTCTGGCTTCACGCACGAAGTCTTCGCGGTGCCAGCGCGGGCCTGCATCCCACTTCGCGCCCTCGGCCCCGCCCGTTCTCATGTCTACGATTTCCTGCACCGATCGTATGCTCACCCTTTTTGCAGTCTTCGCCCTCGTTCTCGCCCTCGGACAGGCCACCGTGTACGTCCTGACGGGCATGTACGGCCAGCCGCGCGACCTCGGCGCGGGCATCTGCCTGCTGCTCATCATCCAGCTCGTCTCGGCCTCGCTCATCGTCATCCTCCTCGACGAGCTCCTCCAGAAGGGCTACGGGCTTGGCTCCGGCATCTCGCTCTTCATCGCGACGAACATCTGCGAGTCCATCGTCTGGAAGGCGTTCTCGCCGACGACCGTCAACACCGGGCGCGGCCCCGAGTTCGAGGGCGCCGTCGTCTCGCTCTTCCACCTCCTCTTCACCTGGAACGACAAGGGCCGCGCGCTGCGCGAGGCGTTCTGGCGCGAGCGACTCCCGAACATCATGAACCTCATCGCGACCGTCATCGTGTTCGCGGTCGTCATCTACCTGCAGGGCTTCCGGATCGAGATCCCAGTCAAGAGCAACCGGTTCCGCGGGCAGCGCGGGAGCTACCCGGTCAAGCTGTTCTACACGTCGAACATGCCGATTATGCTCGAGTCTGCGCTGACGAGCAACGTGTTCATCATCTCGCAGATGCTCGCGAACCGGTTCCCGGACAACTTCCTCGTGCGCCTGCTGGGCGTGTGGGAGCCGCTCGAGGACTCGCCGCAGCTGGCGGCGGTGTCGGGCATCGCGTACTACATGTCCCCGCCGCACACGCTCAAGTCTGCGCTCCTCGACCCCGTGCACACGCTCATCTACATCGCGTTCACGGTCACCGCGTGCGCGATCTTCTCGAAGACCTGGATCGAGGTCTCGGGCAGTGGGCCGCGCGATATCGCGAAGCAGCTGAAGGACCAGCAGATGGTCAGTCTCCTCTCATCGCTCTCCATCCCTCCCTTGGACGTTTGCGGGCTTCCTCGTCCTCGCCGTCGTTTGCATCGCTGACGCGTCTTTCTTCCATAGGTCATGGCTGGCCACCGCGAGGGCTCGATGTACAAGGAGCTGAAGCGCGTCGTCCCGACCGCTGCGGCGCTCGGGGGCGCTCTCCTCGGTCTCCTCTCCGTCGTTGCGGACTTGATGGGCGCGATTGGCAGCGGGACTGGTATCCTCATGGCGGTCACGATCATCTACGGCTGTGAGTGTTTCCTTTTGTTTCTCATTCTTTCCTTCGTCGTCATCCCCTCCACGCGTTCAACGTCCATCGTCCCCCTCTTCCTTTGCGTTCTGTCTTCCCCCTCCTATCAATGTCGTCCTCGAGCCCCGTCGCCGCCGTCACCCCGCGTGCTTGTTTCTTGGCTCTCGCCATATCTTCTCATGGTGGACACCGACGCTGACTTTGATTCGGCTGTGCAGACTGGGAGATCGGCATGCGCGAGTCCGGCGGGCCCGAGATGGCTGCGCTCGGCGAGCTGTTCTGAGCTCGTGCGCGTGGGGGCCCTCACAAGACTCTCAAGACGGTTGGTCGCTGGTTGACGACGGCACTAAAGGGAAGAAAGGCAGGGCGATGGTCACGATGACGACGACAACGTCAAAGTTATGTTACCCGTTGTACCGACGCTGTGCAGTAATTTAATCGGGTGGGTCAGATGCTGTGGGGTGTGCGGGGTGGGTGTCCTGTCGTGTGGGGGGGGATGAGCGCGAGGTGAGTGGGTGTCGGAGTAGAGGGTGTCTGGTCCAAGTGCCAGGACTCGAGTGCTCGGAGGTTGACTTGGTTGGGACGACGTGGACGTCGGCGATATCGTGGTCGAGTGCCGACCTGTGGCGTTCACGAGTCGCGAGCCAGGACGATGTATGGGCGGGCCTACATGCCGCTGGACCGCGAGCTGGGAACTTTGCGCTGGGTGACCTCGTCTCCACGATATTTGCACGCGCGGACAGCATGCCTTTGCCTCCGTGTTCTTTGAACGTCGACGACACGCAAATCTGTGGTTAAGTGGGAGTCTCGGGTGTGTTCGCTGATAGTACTACATATTTACACCGTGGCTAGCATAGTGTATGAGTGGCCCTGAGTCCCAGTGAGAGTGGCTTGGTTTTGCAACATTCTCGATGGTTTTGCTCCACCAGAAAGAGAGCGAATGTATGAGATCGAGGGCAAACAAATATTGGCCGGAGGGAACAATTATTTAGGTTTCGTAGCATTTTCGGTGGATCTGTAGCGATTGAACTCGATTCTGTGGGGTTTGCTAACAACACGTGCATTCAGATCGTCCGGAAACTACAAATTAGTTTTCTATCGGTTCCCCCCCATTCCTTCAATTTCCCCTGGTTCCTTGCCAGCTTCCGCCTTCCAAGTCGCGCTCGCTTCCACCTGCGCGATGTGCCCGCTGCCTGCCCCTCCCTCCCTGTCCTACCCACTGCACCTCGGACCTTGCCTGCACATACCTCGCACAACGTCTGCCCGCAACGCGCCTTGCAGATCCACCCCAAGTCCGCGCATTGTACTCACACGCCCACCCCAATCACAGACAACCACTCACCGACTACCCGCACGCACCCAACTCTCAGGCCTACCAGCTTGTCAAGCTGTGTCCCCAAACGCGCTGACATCATGGAGATCCAACAGCACATGATATCAGTATGCGGCATGCCCAATGATTGATAGGTATTTCTGTAACCCAGTAAGGGTTAGGCTGAGGTAAGGGTGACCCTTATGCGGCTCAATGTACGTTGGGAGCGGTCGGGCTGCTGGAGAGCATAGATTGTGGAAGCGGAGGGGATGTAGGCATGACTAGTGACCAAGCGGACGACCGCTCGTGACAGGGAATGAGCGGACGACTGCTTGCAATAGGCATCGAGCGGACGACCGCTCGCAATAGGTATCGAGCGGACGACCGCTCGCGACCAGAAATGAGCCGTCGATCGCTCACAATAGGTATCGAGCAGACGACCGCTCGCGACCAGAAATGAGCCGACGACCGCTCACAATAGGTATCGAGCGGACGACCGCTCGCAACAGGAAATGAGTGGCCACCGTAGCAGCCCAAGTTGCCTTCTGAGCGGTCGACTGCTCAGAAGGGGTGTAGGAGAGTGTTCTACACTAATTTCCTTGGCCACAGAAGGTGTTCACGCAGTCAAAAAACTCTGGATGTGCATTTCGAGCGGTCGACCGCTCTGCGGCATCGCACCCGTCATTGATAGATATTTTTGTGGCCAATTAAGGCTTAGGCTGAGGTAAGGAACAATATATACCGCTTCTAACATTCTGCGGGCGGCCGGCCGCTCACGATAGTAGATGGGGGGCCGACCAATCACTTTGTTATATATATACCTACTAACATTTGGTGGGATATAGTTATATATAACCGTTGTCGGCCACTTTACAGCTACCGTAAATGGCCGTACGGCCACTGAATGTTAGGATCAGTATATATCGTTACGAGTGTTCGTCCGGTATATATTGTTACGAGCGGTCAACCGCTCGTGTGCTATGTTCGGCGGTCAACCGCTCATTCAGCATAGACGCAGGCACGGCAGCACGCAGTTCTCCTCTGGATGATCGCAGCAAGCGGTCGACCGCTCGTGCACTATGTTTGGTGGTCAACCGCTTGTTCGACACCGCGCGCGCAAAGCAGCACACCCTTCTCCTCTCAGCTGAACCGTAGCACCCAAATGCACGGTCGCCCACGATGACCTCTCAGCACCATTAAGCGCCCACAATAATCGACACTGCGTCGTACTACCAGGCCGTCAGCTACGTAGTTCAATGCTACACTTGCTTTGGGGGCTGCAACAACATCATAGCATCTATAGAAGTTGTCAGAGGCAGAGATGTGCACAGTAGCACTCTGCTCTTCCTGTACCCGTATTCTGGAATTGTGCTAAAGCCAATCTGCTACTGGGCAGTGAATTGTCATGCAACAACATTGAGAAGCCAAATTCAATGCTGTGGGTACTAGGATTATGACGTGAGATGGGACAGTTGGTGAACAATACAGGTAGTGGTGTGCGGAGCTTGGCTTGGCACAAACACCCTGGCTATGCCTTGACATGGAGAGCGATGACCTTGTCAAACCTGAGGCCCAGCTCTACAAGACGGCACAGGCTCAGGGAAGCTTGGCCAGAGCCTACAAGACGTGGGCACTACTTCAGATATGGATAAAGAGTACTGTAATATGGGAAGTGTTCTAATGATACTCACATACTGTACCATTTCGAATAGTTCGGACAGAATTGACTAGGAACGCAGTGACTATGACATCCAGCCAGATTCTCACCAAAGACAGGGCACATGACAGCACACTGCCCCCGGGTCTTAGCACCCAGAGAGTGGTTCCGACCAGCCTTCTAGTGACATGCGATAGGCACGCAAATCATGACTAGATTGGGGGCCCGTGACCCATGAGTGGTTGAACGATTTGCAAGGCCAGTTGTACAGTATGTTTGGATGTTGAATTGTAGTCCCGGAATGACCGTTGAGAGGGCTTGCTGTCAGGACTGCAAGATGGAGTGCAAGAGGTGGTGAGCTGAGCTGTATTGTGGATGAAGGCAATGGCGAAGATATGCGGGCGCTTACGGTGTTGATTGGGTTTCGAGCTGGGTGGTGGGCGTGGAACATGAGGGGACGACAGGTGAATGTAGCTCACGGGTGGCCGATTGCTCATGGCGGGTTGCGAGCGGCCGACGTGTGGAAGTAGTCTGCGAGCGGGAGACCGCCAAAGATTGTACATGCACTGACAGTAGCTCGCGAGCGGTCGACCGCTCGCGAGAGCAGGCGGGGCGGAAGTAGCCCGCGAGCGGTCGACCGCTCGCAGATGGAGATAGAGACTTGAAGCATGATTTGAGGGAGGCACGTGGGCCGCTCAGCCACGTGGCAAGTACGTCATGGTGCTTCTTGATCGAGATGACAATCTCAAAGCGCTTGGAGATTTCATGTCGATCATTCAGGGACGACATCATTCGTGTGGAAATGTGGTTATAGGTCAGCATGGGATGTGCTGGACTGTTCAGAAGGAAAGAATGCGCAGAGACGGGCGATGTGGCAGGGTTAGTGTGGTGTTTAGTTGTGCGACGGTGCAGACGAGAAGATGGATAAACGTAATGAATAATGAAAAGGGAAATTGCAGTGCCCGAGAGAATGGTTGATCCCGGTCTGGAAAAGGACAAGGTTGGGATGATTTCGATCGATGGACGGCGATGCAGGCATGAGGCGGCAAGGAGGCAGAGATACATTGGATGGAGGGGGGAGAGCGATTCTCTCTCTCCCTCCCCCCGCGATCACCACTAGAACGACCGCACTATCATCATTCCTTCGAAAACTCGTCTATTCCTTGGACTATGGACACTTCAGGTAAACAAACGACACAGGCCAAGAAGCCGAAGAAGGGGCCGAAGGGCGCGGCAGGGGGTGGCAAAGGGAAGGTCGAAGCGGCTGCTGGGGTGTCTGCGGCGGGCGACGCGCCGCGAGCAGACG
>JABYQS010000048.1:0-228195 GCA_022592435.1 Cerioporus squamosus
GTTCGTGCTCTTCACCCAAGAGGCGAGCCGAGGGTCTTCCGCTGCCAAGACGGACGCCATACTGCGACCTCTCGTCACAGGATAGCTCGCTCTGCGCGCCGCCTTACGCGCATTTCCGAATGCAAGCCCGACAAGACGGCTTAGGAGCCTCGTTCCACGGTCGAGCGCCTCGACATCCTAAGGCTCTGTCCCTGCCTCGGGTGTCGTATGGGCCTCCAAGAGTGTTCAGGCTATTCGATCCTAGCTCCGTGTTTTCCTGCAGACCGGCGATATCTCCTCCGCTCGCAAGACGCCCGTCCTCGTTAGATGCGCCGTCGTCGCAGCCAGGTATGCGTCGGGGTCACCCGGACAGCGCTCAGTGGCGACAGGGTGCCGGACATGGTCAACAAACCTTACTGAGGTCTATTTCGGTGGACGCTGCTCTTCCATCCAGGTGAAGACTACGGTCGGGCTCCGCTTTCCGTCGGGTGAAGTTTGTCGATGCCACTGACTTCGACTTCAGTGCAAAGACTATGTGGCATACAGCATACACTCTAGGCTTTGCTTTTTGCGTTTGTCGCCTGAACTCCTGAGCCGTTGGGAATTCGTAGGCGCGAGGCCGCGGTGGCGAGAACACCTGATAATCACATTTGCGGAGGTTGCTGCTGGGATGCTATGGCCGGTAACTTCAAGAAATGCGGTCTATGCATCCCAAGAGGCTCGACAGCGGTCGCTGGTGGCCTCTTGAACTGACAAAGTAAGTGGTCAACGATCAGTTGACGACTGCAAGCATTCATAGAACAAGTCTTACAGGTCTACGCGGGCCGATTTGGATGAGCAGGGAGGTCCACCACACGGACTCGAGGCCGATCGGTGCGTTGTACGGCCATCTTGTCGTGTCACTACCCCCATCGTGCACTGCTGCGCCATGTACTCACAAGGTTTCGCGTAGAACTTCACCCGCTTGGCGAACGCCAGTTTTGCCATGAAACGCCTTGTGCAGTCGAAGCTCGCGTCTACAGCACCGCCGTTAACCGGTCGCGCTACTGGGGTGCAAACACTCAACCCCAACCAACGTTTGCGGTGGTTGACGAATAGCATGCGGGCTGTATCAACAAGACACGCAACGTCCCAAAGGATAAATAGCAGTTGAAGTTGAGGGAGAACCTCAGTTTCAGCAACAGCCAGAACTACCAGACAACTTCTCCACCCACCATGCAGTTCACCACCCAGTTCGCTACCCTCGCCATCGCCGTCGTCGCCGCCACGGTCTCCCAAGTGGCCGCAACGCCCGTAAGTCTTGTCTTTTCTCTCCCACAGGTCGTCCACGACGACTGACACCCATCGTTCCCCCGGTAGATCGAGGCTGGCATCGTCACCACGGACGAGTTCCTACAGTGGCTCGACACGACCGACGCCGACATCACCTATGTCGGCAGCCCCATCGACCGCAACGCGCCGCGCTCCGCGCAGAACGTCATGGTGACCTACTGCACCAAGCGCACCCAGGGCGTGTGCGGCGGCAGCTGCAAGGTCTACAACGGCGGCGCGACGTGCCTCAACGCCGGGGGCACGGCGTGCCTCTCCTCCACGGCCAACGTCGGCTTCTGCGACCGCAGCAACTGCGGCGGGAGCTGCAACCAGCTCTCCACCTGCGGGACTAGGATCGATAACGGGTTCTGCTACACCCCGGGCACTGCGTCCATCGTCGTCCCGCCGTCGTAGTCGCGCTACAATGCCGCGTCCGACCCCAGGACCCAGGTGAGTGACGCGCCGAGTGTCTGTACGCCTTGCGACGGTTCTGACGTGACGTTCTCTCTTCGCAGGGTGCACGCGCTCTGTCTCTCCATGTAGACACTCTGTTGTAAAGATGAGGACTCGAATGCCATCGAGAGTGTGACATGCATATGCGCAACCGTTTCTTGGGACAGTGACACCGCCCAACAGCAGCGACACTCAGTGCCGTCGAAGCACATCTCTTGGGCAGGCACAATCCTCCCCAGGCAAGGCAGGACCGTCTGCGCACTATGCGCCCATCCGAGGCCCTTACAGCATTGACGGCAGGTAAAGCGAGGTAAGGTTTTGCTGTTAGCATGACAAGAGCAGACTAATGTGCCAGGACCAACCGGTGTTACATCCAGAATGCCGTCGCACACACTTCTACACGTGAGAGCTGTTCGACGATCACCTGCGAGTGAAGGCCACGAGTAGAAGCATAGTTTGTCGAAAACTACCAATGTCATAATCGTCAGAGGATCACAAGGTGACAATGCATATCAAGAAAAATTACAGATCTAAGTGTGTGAGAGAGAACGACAGCAAACTCAATACGGACACTCAACCTGAATGCTCGTGAACACAGCTGCCATCCGCCTCGACGCGGTATTCCAGTCGACGGGCCCGTGCGCCCACTCCGACGTGCCCTCCTCCGCGCTCGCGTCCCAGATGCCGAACTGAAGGCGCGCCGGATGCGACGGGTAGTGCAGGGCGCCCTTCTTCATCGTGTCCTCTGCACCGTACATGCATCACGACGGGGTGTTAAGGGGGATTGCGGGGACAGCGACGGGGACGGGGACGCACCTTTGAGCAGCGTCCTGACCTGCGAGCCGTCGACGCTCCAGACGATGCGCTCCGGACTCCAGTCGATCGCGTACGAGTGCGTGCTTGCGACGTTCTTCGGGCTGTGCGGGTAGTCTTGCACGGAGCTGAAGGCGCCGTAGAGCGGCTGGTCTTCCGAGGGGGCGGGCGCGAAGACGTTGGTCTGCCAGTGCAAGGGGTCGCCGCCCAGCAGCTCAACATCGATTTCGTCTCGCTCGGACGCTTCACAATAGGGTCGGAGAGATGAAGGCAAAGGGATGAACTGTCCCTTAGGGGGAACGTACCTAACAGAATTGACGCAGTCACGACGCCTGGAGTCGCGGGTCCGGAGAACGTGTAGGTGACCTTGCCGTACCTTGCCTACGCTTCAGCGCGCACACTCGCGTGCCAAAATTGCGGTGACATACCTGACTGTGAAAGTGGAGTTGAACGTGGCGCCGTCCGCGACCTTGCTGTTCGTCCGTCCCTTCCGAGTAATCTTCCCGTCCGGTTTGTCCAGAAAGAGCCTCAGACCGTCGGTGTCCAGAGAGTACGAGCCAGGTGGGCTGAGAGGGTCGAAGTCGCGCTCGAAGGCCGAGGCAGACGTAGATGAGTCAAACGCCATGGAGAACGGCGTGCAGTGGGAGCCTGAGCCGTGCGCGCGGGGAACATGTTGAACGTCCCGGAGATGCGATCCCTTGAGCGCAGTCGCTGCAGCAGAAGTTCCAGCCAAGGCAAGGAGGAAACACGCTTTCAAATGCACCATGGTGGTCCGGTGGCAAGAAGGAGACGCAAGTCGAACCGGGGTCTGAGCCTGCCAGCGGCACCCGTGAGCCGGAAGAAGCGATTAAAGGCCTAGCAGTTGGGTACGTAGAGATGAAACAGGCTGAATCCGTAGATGCTAAGACGATCAAGAGCCAAGCAAGGGAACCTTCGAGACGAAGGGAAGGGCGATGGAGGAGTGGACGAAGTTCGAACTTGCAAACGCTTGCACGGTCTAGCCAACGGCAATTGCCGACGCCTGTGGGCGGCGGAAGCCGCTGAAGACACGACTCGCATCCTTCAGTTCTCTCGTCTTCAAACTCCTAGTCCTAGGACAACATCCTTGAGTGTTAATTACTGTCAGACGCGCTAGCTGATATGTCGACTAGTTCTACTCTAGTCCCAGTACTTAGTAAATCGAGTCGCGGTATCCAGGCATATATATATACACATTCAACTTCGCTTCCTCGGCAAGAGCCCATGTGGGTTTGTCTCGCAAAGATGGTGCCGGATGATCTAAAGATACAAGACGTCCCGATACATGCGCTCGAAGGTGGTGCGGAGCCTGAGTTGATCATCGTACTCGGGTTGCCGCGGAAAATATATCTCAGAAGGCGTATGCGTAGGCCCCTCCCATCCGGATTGCTTTCCAGCTTCCAGAACCATATCTTGGTCCCAAATTCGTGGGCGCTGATAACCCAGTCTGTCACCAGAAGTTCAGAACCCATCGGTCGGTTATAGCTCTGCAAGGTACTCACCCCATCTATATACTGCGATCGCGTACTGGAGGGCGCCGCGTCTATATAACCGTGACGAAGAGCGCCATTGTCCCAGACGTGCCAATGGCAAGTGAGAGCAGATGAAGGGCAACAGTTCGCGCTCGTCTCCTATGGCGCCGAAATAATCTTCCACATCTATGAAGGATATCGCCTTGAGTAGACGTAGGCAGGGGAGCTGCGCGGCATATGTGTCGATCTCCTCCCCGAAGTCCACCATGGGGTCCACTACTTTCTCCCCAGTGAATGGAAGCCGGGCAAAGTGCTTGTTGACGATTTGCATGTTTTCGAGTCGGGGCAAGTGAGCGTGTTCGAGGAAGAACATGTGTCCACCGCCACCAGTGGTCGTGATGAAGTACATGAATATGGAGAGTGACCGGAGCTTGGGGAACTGGATCTGAGCAGATTGGTGTCTTCCCTCTATAGCACGTCCAGAGAAATTAGCCTCACCGAACCCCACAATCAAAGCATCTTCGACACGTACCAAGCCAGAATGTACCCAGCAGAGGAAGGCGATACAGCGACTCTACGTCAAGCGTCAGAGCCTTTAGGGTTTGGCCAAAGGCACAAAGCAACATCCAATGCGGTTGTATGTTCAAGGGAACAGTTTCCTGCACAGAAGTGATGAGCTTTGGGCATCGAGTTCGTGCGAGACGCAAGTACTTACACTCCGCCGTTCACATATGCTTAACACCTCAATCTTCGGCAGTTCATTGAGGAGGCCCGTATCTGCAGGGGGCCAAGGGGTGACCCATACGATGCGCCTGAGGACTAGCTCTCGGAGCGAAGGTACTCCGTGTAGAAACTTGCAGAAATCAGAGAAGAATATTGACATCCTGATCAATCGCAGCGTTACAAGCGCAGGAAGGTGCTTGAGACATGCAAATGAGGACCGATGGAAGGCGAGAGGGAGCATCGGATGATGGTGCACATTAGTGGTGCCAAATGTGAGGGTGTGAAGGTGCGGAAGGAATCCTGCTGCGAGGATCGTGCCGATGTGCAAGACTCGGGCAGCGTACGGTTTGCGCGGATAGTATGTGTCCGGCATATTCACAGCAAGATTGCCGGGAAATATTTCGATAATCTCCAGGTCGCGAACCGATGCGCGGAGAGTGGAAGAACGGCGTAATCCCTGTGCCAGTCGTTGAATCCGAGCAAGACCTGCGGGTCCAGTCTCCTCCACCATCCACAGTTTGATGCAGAAATAAAGAGATCGCTGACTTTGCGGGACCCATGCGCGGCATGTCAAAGCACAATTGAGCAGTGTCTTCGTCTCCACCCTCCAGAGTGCCGTTGTCGGTACGGCACTGATAATCTCCTCGTAGATTTCGATAGGGAAGATAGATGCACCTGGCGACGCCATAGTGGTAGAGCACGAGCCAGGAGGTATATTAGGACATGAGGGCGGATTGTCGCAAATAAGGTGTGACATAGAGCAGTTGCAGACTTGCACTACTGAGCTACTGGCTATGCGCACGTCGCCGCCGCCGTGTTTGAGTGTGCTCTGTAGCCCGCTCAAGCGCTTAGCGAGCCGCGGTCATGTGATCCCGTGCATCCAGGTCCGGCAAAGGCCGAGCCGTTACGTAGCGGACGAGCGCGCGCCGCCCTTGCCCTTTCTCCACCTTTCTCCCGCACGCACATACTACTACCTCCCGCGACATACGCCAACAATGGGGTCTGGCTACCTCTCATCATCTCCCCCTTCTTCACCGTCGCTTGCTCCAATTGACTCGTCTCCGCCGTCGTCCCCCAGCCTTACCGCGCTCTGCACACCCCCAGGCTCTCCAGGTCCCGTCCATCCCTTCGCTGGGTCCACAAAGTCCACGCGAAGACCGCGCATCTACGAAAGACACAGTAGCGACAGGCCTGCTGCACGTACTTACGCGTACGACGAGGACGACGACGCGCTCGCGCGACAAGGGGACAGGCTGACCGACACGGTGACTCCGACGCGCCGTGCACGCGTAATTGACCCGTTTTCCGCGTCAGCAAAAGACACTTGGAGACCTCCGACGTACGAGAAGAAGGTGAAGTGCGCTACCCCGGATCGCAGCACGACGTCGTCGTACGCGTACGCGAGCAGGCCCGTCCACTCCCCGACTCCGAAACATAGGGCACCCGCGATGGACTTGGACGTCCCGGACGACTTCTTTCTCACGGATGATGAGCATGAGAGGCCCATACCGTCGAGAATCACTGCGACACGAAGGGAGACGGAGCATGAGAAGTGGGACCGAGTCATCTCGAACGCGATCGACAAACAGAACGTCGTCATTGACCTAAGGTACGCGTTATGTGCGCATATGCTTCCCAGTTAAGGGCAAGGAGTTATCGGGAAGAGACGAATGACTTCGTCACATCCGTTCTGCGTACCGATTTGTATGTCCGCAACCCCTTCGCGCCTACCAAAACATCCCTGGCACATTTGCCCTGAACTCAAACCATCTGCGAATTTGGGAATGAGGGATCTGGCGACGGTTTTCGCGTCTGTCTGTCTGTCTCAGTGTTCGCGAATTGACGTACTCACATACTCCAACAGCCGTCTCGCGACTAGCTTCACTGAGGCTCCCATGACGTTTATCCCTCCCCAACGCATCGCAGAGCTACAGAACCTTGTCATCCTTCCTTCCGGAAACGCACCCTCCAGTGCACCTCCCTCACCGACCCTTTCGCCTGCCCTGGCACCGACGACCTCCTTCGCCCCTTCCCGCGCTTTTAACCGTGCAACCACAATGCCTGCTGGCGGTTTCACCCAAGAATTCTTCACTAGCAAAGATGGCGAGGTGCTGCGAGGTACTCCAGCTGCGCGTGCCGCCTCCATGCAGACAGTCACGCAACAACCCAGCTCCCAGTTATCCAGGCATGAAATTGAGATGTATCTCGCGAACCATGCAATCACGCGATTACCCGCAGAGCTCTTCCGCGTCAGCGCTCTTGCGGTACTCAGCCTACGTACGTATCCTCTCGATTTCATGCTACTGCGGGCGAGTCTGATCCCTGTGCATAGGTTCGAACGGTCTCACGCACCTTCCTCCGCAGATCGCACAGCTTACTGCCCTGCGGGAACTCAACATCGCCCAGAACAAGCTCCGCTGGCTTCCGGCCGAGATGCTTGGGATGCGTCTAGGGAAGTTGGCCGTGGCCGGAAACCCATGGATGCCTCCACCACCCGCCCTACCGCAAGACCCGAGCAATACTCGGCTGGCCCGCACGCCGATCCTGTGCGCACAGTCTCCGACCCCGTGGTGCACTTCCCCGTTCCACCTCTCACCGAGCTGTGTCTCCGGATCCTCCTCGCGCCATACAATCCTCCCCCTTCGGAACCCCATTCCCAACAGACACCCCACTCTCCTGCACACGCCTCATCATCGACCCCGCTTGCGCCGCCCCACTGGACTAGCGCATATCCCCTCCCTCCTACACACACGCACCTCACGACGTTCCTGGAAGCGAGACATTCCATCCCCATCACGGCGGACTACGCCATCTCCCCAAACATCTCCTCTGTGCTCAGGGTATGCGCGCCTGCCGCGATAGCGCAGCCCGCGGAGGACCGCCTTCCCAAGCACAAGAAAGCGCGTCACGAGCACCACGACAAACCCGGGTCTTTGCACTCCGCACACAGCGATAGCGACCGCAGCCACAACGACGACGACGTCGACGAAGAGGACATCTTCGCGCCCCGTTCTCGGTCTCGCGCGTCCGACGAGGAAGACGAGATCACCGGGATCAGCGTGTGCCCGTCCCCGCGCCATCGTGCCGCGGACGGGAGGTCGTGGCTCGAGGGACGGGTGCCCGTGTTCGTGCGCCATGCGGAGGAGCGCTGGACGTGGCAGGCGGAGATCGCGGGCGTGCGCGTCGGGGCGGAGGGCGTGGGCGTGCCCGTGCGCTGGCGGGGGTGCTCGAGGGGCTGTTTGGCGTTCCTTGACCCGCCTGCTCCTGTCGCTGTCCTGTTCCTGAGCCGCCGGAGGAGTCGCAGCCGCAGCCGCCGCGCGATGGTGGCAAGCTGGGGCAGGTGCGGGTGCGTCTGTCGGTGGGGTTGTTGACCTCGATTTGGACTTGGGGCTCGGAGGGGATGGGGATGGATGGGATGTTGAGATGGAGGACTTGTCGTTCGAGGGCGGGTTGGCGGACCCGGCGGACTTTGACGAGGCGTTCTAGCTTCTCGTTTCCGGCTCGCCAGGCAGAGATCTTGACGGAAAGTGGAGCGTGTGTTGTATATTGGTTGGGATACATCTTGATTCCTGCATCACCTTCGCAGTGCAAGCAACTGTTTCTCGTTGCGCACAGCGTGAGGAGGCGACCCGGCCGAACTCTCGACCTACCTTGCGGACACTATGGCCCAACACAACCGCGCGAAGGAATAACTGGAAGTTGAGTTACGACTCGGACCCCAAACGGGATCTCTTTCATATCCTTCGGGCTGCCGGTAAGTACTAGTACTGTTACATCTTCACGCCCAGAATAGTAGCGACGTGCTCGTCGCGCGGCGTGAGCCTGATGCGATTCGGCACGGGCGACCTTCCGGAGAGCCCGTCGTACTCCTTCAAGTCGATAAGCTCGTCCGGAAGCTCCTCCATCTCGAATGCCCACAGGAGATGCGACACCGCGAGGAAGATCTCGCGCTCGGCGAGGGCCATGCCTGGACAGATACGCCGACTGCAGGTATCAGACATCAGACAGAGGGGGGTCAGTTGATACGACGTGACGGCGTGAGGCAAGGACCGAACATATGTACTTACCCCGCTCCGAACATCCAGTGGTCGCGCGCCATGGGATCGGCCAGGTTGGCGGACTCGGCGCAGGTGAGGTGATCGTTGAGGTATCGCTCCGGCTGCCAGGGGTCACCGGTCAAGGCTGGTCAGCAACTGCCTCGCCCCTTGAGCCGCAACGGTGCAACGGCGATCAGTACCTTGAACTCGTAAGGATCTGGATATCGTTTGGGATCGTGATGCATAGTCCACTGCTCGACAGCCTGTGGTCAAGATTTGATTCGCACTCGTTTGAGGGAACTCCACGAACCGCGTTGAGGATGATCACCGTTTCTTTTGGGATGAGGTACCCGTTGTAATAGAAGTCTTCCGTGTTCATGTGAGGAGTACCTATCCAGAACGGGTTGTGGCAGCGCTCGATCTCCTGCAGGTCGCGACGAAAGTCAGTGCGGGCTCAGCACACTGGATCGGACTAGCGGTTCAGTCCGATTACCTTGACGATTGCGTGAATGTACGGCATCTTCGCCTCGTCATCGGCCGTAGGAAGTCGGTCTCGGCCGCAGACGTTGTCCAACTCTGCGCGAGCCCGGGCTTGTATGTCACGGCAAGTCGGGATGTGAGCCGCGAACCACTGCTTGACGGACGATGTCTGCATTGGACAACGGAAGGAGTCAGTGGTCGGCGCTCGTCAGACACAACCGAAATGTGGGTGCGTACCGTCTCGACCCCGCCTATCATGAACGCACCGCAGAGAACGATGATGTCGAGGTCGTCAAGCTCCTCCGCCTCACGGTGCGTGAGCAGATACTTCGCCATGCAGTCAGGGTACGGTTCCCCGCGTGCGAGGGCACCCTCGATCCGCCTAACCATGGTCCCGCATATGTCGACCAGCTCGCGATTCAGGGCTCTCCCACGCGTGGCCATTTGGTTCGGAAGCTTCTGCAGGAGAGGGATGAAGTCTACCAGATTGGCCACAGGTCCAGTGGTATTCCTGCAAAGATTCGGATGTCAAGGGTGAGTGAGAGTCGCGGGACAGCCTGGTACTTGGGGACGTACATGAACTCCCGTGAGAGTCTCAACGAGTCCGCCACCAGTGGATCGTCCAGCGACTCGGTGCGGAAGCCGAAGGTGAGCATCAGGATGTTGTTGAGGGACGCACGGCTGGCAAAGGGCTGCGGGTTTAGAGGCAGGGTGCCGGCCTTGCTGCGGACATAGAGGTCGCTGATCATCTCTTTCGCCTCGCGCTCTAGGCCAGGCATATATCCGGCCACAGCGCGTTGTGTCAGAAACATGCTAGCAAGGCGGCGGTGCTTCCGCCTATCCGAGGTTGGAGAAGTCTAAGTGCGCGCACAGTGACAAGCTGCACGGAACGCACCATGTATCGTTGTATTGCGTTGCTGTGACGCCTCGGCGGGCGAAAACGAGTTGCGCCTTCACGAACATATCCTTGCGGGAGGAGAAGGTAGCGCCATTGGTGACCACGAGATCCTTCACGATATGGACGTCGGAGATGGCGACGAAAAGCTGATTCCCGATGAAGAAAGAACAGAGCGGACCGTATCTGGCGGCCCACCGATGGAGGGTGAGCTCTGGGTACCTGGTGAGATATGTGAAGCACCCTGTGCAGAGGTGAGCTGCTCGAGCTGCTGACGGGAAGACCAGGACGCACCGATGATTGGCCAACCCATGGGACCGGGAGGAATGCGGCTTCCGGGCTTGGCACTGCGCCAATAGTAACGGCACGTCAAGTATATCACAACAATGACCGGCAAGGACCAAGTATACAAAGCCGACCACGACGTCGATAGCATCTTAGTTGGAAGGGAAGGGAGCATGTTGGAGGTCGTCAGAGTGGTGCAAGAGGGATATTCACAGAGGATCACTGACCAGCCAGCCCGATTATAACGAAATAAACTATCCCTCTCCCGGAGGTGATCTCGGTAGGTATCTGTCCGTAGGGCGTAGGGCGGGTAACTCCCCACTTGACAATTTCAACGTACGCCTACAAATGTTCGTCACATTTGCGCGCCTTCTGAATACCGACGCAGGGTCCGCCACGAACTCGTCTCCCCTAGGCAGCCCACGATCCGACAAGTCCACGAACCTGCCACACCCGCTGGCAGTCCGCAATGTCCTTTCCAAGTTACATCCATATATGCGGGACACTGACAGCGGCTCTGTGGAGTGAGATGTCAGCGCGGGTAGTCGAAGGTGGCAGAGATGATGTGAACTAACGAATTTTGCAGGCCTCAGCAAGGCCTCAGGCCCGGTGACGCGCTAACTTTCGTCGCATATTCGGGGAATTGTACAGAGCGAGGTCTTCAGGCCTTCAGCTCTCCACAGCCAGCGAGGTCTGGGTTCTGGGCGGTGTCCTTCGACAAGCGACAGGAACCTAGAGAGAACGCGAGCAGCCTCCAGAATGCATGTACCGTTGCCAGATCCCATCATCAACATCGCTCAGATGGAAGACACCTGCGGATAACGGACCTGTCAGGACGTGTCTCCTTTGACCCGCAAGAACTCAATGAGAACAGACACATTTCATACGAAAATCGGCCATATGACCGCAAGCCCTTGATGCAAGCCAACGCAGACGAGATCATAACAGCTTCTGTGAGCTTTGAGGCCAGCGTGAGCGGGCTGCGGCAAGAAGATGCCATGACAGCTTCTGATGGCCTTTGACTGCCCTGACAGCCATGGGATAAAAGATGAGCGAAACAAGATTAGGCTGTGAGCGCAGGGCACAAGAGGAGAATCATGAATTCGAAAAAACTCCTTGCTCAGACACAAAATCTTCGGAAGAGGCGCGCGCTACGTGAGTTTCGTCCCACGAGGCGATACGGAGTGCTATGGTAAAAGAACTGGCAGGATGCTCGGTCGCGCGGTGTTGTACACTTGCAGCGACATTGAAGTTCCAATCACAAGTCGTATTTCGTTCCAGCCAGCAAGGTATATCGACTACAGCACCGAGGTCATTCGAACTATTCAAAGCTTCGACACGATGTTCTCGAGAGTCTTGGCCAGGACCTCCTTGGGCTGCTCCACCCGAGGCCAGCCAATGATCAGGCCCTCCTTGTCGTTCGGCTTTGGAATAACGTGGAAGTGCACATGGAAGACGTGCTGGTGCGCGATCTTTCCGTTGTTCTAAACGGTGCGGTCATCGCGAAGACATACGTGAGCAGCGCATACTACGTACGCGGTGAGAACAACACGATCCATACCTGTAGCACGTTGTAGTCGACAATGCCCAGGGCCTTGGCGATCTTCTTCGCCAGCGGCAGGATCTCCGCGAGGTACTCGTCGGGAACCTCGTCCATCCTGTCGCAATGATCTGTCATATGTTCCAGTCTATCTGGTGTATTGACATGGACAATCAGGTGCGACTCACACTTCGGGATGATCAGGGTGTGCCCCTCGGCAAGGGGGCCGATGTCAAGGAATGCGTAGCTTGAAGGTCCAGGTCAGCGATGGAGAGTTGAACGTGGACAGACGCAGTACTTCAAGTTGGTTTCGAGGACCTTGAAGGCAGGTATTTCTCCTGTAGCACCGATAACGTCAGTAGCTGCCGGAACTCGCTGAGATAGCGTAGCGACGACACCTGTCGTAATCTTGCAGAAGAAGCAGCTAGATTGCGACTATTCGTGAGCGTCGCGGTCCCTTGTCAAGTTGGGGAGCAGACATGCCTGTCGCTAAGGTGGTTGGACATATCGGGGTCAGACTACGGGGATGAGGATGAGGAGCACTGGAGATCGTGAAGGTCTTCTTGACTGTTTATGAACCGCCAGGCGATGACTTCTCTAACGCTCAGGTGACAGCACCTGCGCGCTTCGTCGGGAAAGAATCAAGATGCGCACCGTCACCTCTGCATACTTGTCCACGAACTCGACTTCTCCGGTTCAAGTATGGAATGGGAGAGTTCGTACGGGGTGCGTTGGATTCTAGAGTGCGTACCTTCTACTCGTGGACATCGAGAAGCCGCGCTCATTGCTCAGTCTTGACAACCGATGAATCATAACACCTCAGATCTCGAAAGTACGGGAGCATACCAACATCATGCCGAAGTTTCGAGACGGTAGCGGCGTCGCTCGACTGCTCGTCGTGGACACGAAGGGAACAAACTTGAGGCCAGTAACCAGTAAAGCGGACGCAGTCGTGGCTGGACAAGCGGGCTCAGTTGCGCCACGAAGCCCTCAGTTCGCCCGACGTTGTCGCGCGGGTACTGGCAGACTTGGGCATGGTGAACGCGACGGATTCACTGAAGTGACAAGCCAAGACGGGCGTGGTGTGCATAGCAAAAGTGCCCATATGTACCGGAGTCTGGCAATGATTTGTCGAGACTCGAGACTCGGACACGGTGATGGAGGTCGAGGAGAAGTTCGTGGGCGTGGCGCTGGCCGCCAGCACCGTGCGCTCAAGCTCGGCGTCTCCGAACCTCCTCTGCCACCACCACAGTCGAATTGTGGGTGCGTAGTATTGACCGACTTTGCAGGGCCGTACGGCTCTCTTCTACACTTCTATCCTCTTGTCTACGTTAGCTCCAAAATCTGGCGTAGTTGCACGGTTTCAAGATGCACTCGTGTCCGCTCGGCCTACACCAGAACTTGAAGCCCGCGCCCGCAGCAATCACCTTCTAGACCGTTTGAACCCATCCGCACCGGAAGGTAGTATCTGTCTGCTGACATCTGCTGTCTTATCTCTTGCTGGAACGACTCCATGTCTCCGCTACTTCCTCCGCGAATAGTTGTTCTGCACGGTAGCATGGACTGTGCCACCGTGACCGAGCCTTGTGAACAGAAATGGCAGATCCGTGATGCATCTACCGTGTGAGTCTTCAAGCTCTTCGTATGTATACTCGCGGTGACCAGGGACAGATTTGCGAGCTCTCCTGGTGCCGCCGCTTCCGCTCCCTCTGGCTCGCACCGTCGACATGACGATCGTCGTGCTACCTAACATCTCCGTCCTCATCTCTATATGGATGGAGACGCTGTTCTATGGTGTGCACGTGACCGAGAACTTGCTCGTGGTGAACTAACGCTGTTTGGTCTTGCACAGGTATCTACGTAGTGTTGTTTCTCAGCTCTTTATTCGTGCTCTCTCGTAGCAGGAATGCGGCCGTCAACACGTGGTTCATACGAGCGTCCACAGTCGCTATGTTTGTATAACGAAGCGTTATTGCTGCCCCGCGCTCTCTCACAGGTCAACATTCGCATACAGGTTCTGCATTGCAACGGCTCACATCGGAGTCAACGTTCGCCGTCTCGTCGAAGGATTCATTATTCCCGATACCAAAGCCGAGACTCTGGCATACCTGTACGACATTCACGAACGTCTCAACATCGTGAAGCAGTATCTGTGGGTATTCAACGTGAGTCGCCACATGCCATGATGCATAGTGCTCGACACTCATCGCTGCGTCAGAATGTTCTCGCCGATGGCATTATCGTGCGCATGGTTCATTGGACTTCCACACCACGATCAGAGTTCCTCATCGCGCCCACAGGTATGGCGACTCTACGGCGTCTGGAACATCTACGTCTGCATACTCCCCATCATCCTGCTCATTTCAGTTACCGGTAAGTCCCGCTCTTCCTTGTATGCATGTTTCCCTGCTGACTCAAAGCCCAGCATTTGGTTTAGCGGTACGGTTCCGACTGGTGCCAGTAGGGATCAGTACTTATCGCGCTTTTTCAGACGGCCACCTCCCTGCTCCCTGCCATCGGCGCAGGAAACACGATATTCGTGTCTCACTTCTCCCGATTTGCGACCACTCAGTACGCACTCTCCCTGACCAACAACGTACTGGTGACAGCCCTCATCACCGGGCGCATCTGGTACGTGACGCGGGATATCCGTCGTTTGGACCAGAGCGTCGGCTCAGATTACCGACGTGCCATCATCATGGTCGTCGAGTCCGGTTCTCTGTACGCGTTCACGCAAGTCATCCAGCTCGCTTTCTATGTTGCCAAGTTTCCGGGGTTGTACTTTGTCGCCGACTCTTTCGTCCAGATCATGGTGCGCACGGTTCCGAACTGGCTCTAACGCTTTCGACGCACTGATCGGGTACTCTGTCATAGGCAATTGTCCCTACGAGCGTGGTCCTTCTCGTCGCACTGGGGAGGACTCTCATCGAGGAGGCACGCGCCTCAAACACGGTCCTTTCTGAAATTCAGTTCACCGACCGCACGACAGAGAAGGGTAGCCGGACCTTCGGGTCTGTCGCCGGTGAGACTGAGGTGGCTACTCTGGCATCAGGCTCGAACAAGGCCCCCAACGCGCTGGACAGCTACACCATGGCCCGTAGCATGCCTTCCGCATCCACGCTTTCCGCATGATGATGTATCTGGTATTTATGAGTCGTTGACGCACCAGTTGGTATTCTTCTGAGCCGCTGGCATGCACATACGCATGTCTACATATCCTCGAGCTACACGTGGTCGAACGAGACGTACGACATGGTGACAGGTCTACTCGATAGTGATATCATCAGCACTGTATGACCCTCTGCGGAAGTGAAGCACGGTTCAAGGTTCAGCGGATGTGGGCGCGATGACACGATGGGAAAGATACTGCCTAAGTACCTCCGCCGAACAGGTTCTGTTCCCATGTGGTTTATCTGGCTCTCATGACATGTGCCGCAAGCCGTCTGAACAGCGAGCTTGATTGATGATGTGCCCGCCGCGCTTGTCGTAGTTCAAGAGGTTCTTATAGAAGTGTGTATGGCCAGCTGACTGGAAACCGACATGAGGGGCTGTTCCTGGAACCCCGACGAACCTAACAGGCCACTGGAGTCACCGCTGCCACAGCTTGTGAAGTACACGAGCGACAGCGGGCTTCGAAAGTGAGAAGATCGAAGGAATCTGGCAAGTGGGCCCGATCATGTTCTGAGCGCAAGTCGTGAGAAGTCGAGACCACATCGCGGGTAGCAGAATCCAACTCTTGGTGCGCATCCGAGTCCGCAAGAAGCACTATTGAGTGGGCCGCATGGACTCGTACCCAGAAGGCGAGTAACACAGCCGCACCCCACCCATCTTATGGAGTCTTATGTGTGCAGATCTACTAAGTAATACATCATGTCTGTTCAACGGCTCTCGGCATTGGTCACAGGGAGCCTATGGCAGTCGTAACGAAGACAAACGCACATGTACGAGTCGCTGAGAGTTTGAGACATGCCAGTGGATGAACTCCCCCGAAGAACCCAGAATTTACGCCGTACTGCTGCCGTTCGTTCGCCAACCGCTCTTGAGAGCGCGGACCTCAACTCTGATTGTCGTGCCTGACGACAGTCCCGTTGTAGCTATCGATAACAAAGCCAATGGGTTGGTCGCATAGAACACAGAAGTCGCGCTAGCAACACCGCCGTTCAGGAAGACCTCGATGATGCTCCGGTCGACGATGGCAGACATCGTCCACGTCCCGTCGTCGCGCGGGAGAATGGTGGTCGAGAAGTTGCTGGTGAAGGACGGGTCCTGGAACCCTAGGGTGTCGCCACGATTGAGGAAGAACGAGTTGCTGCCGCCGAAGGAGTACCCGCATGAGAGCGATTCCTCCGAGTCGGCGGTGGAAAGCAGGATCTCGAGCATCGAGTCTGCAGAGATGGACTCTTGTAGGCCAGAAACCGTCACGTTGAGGCGGAACGCGCCACTCTCGGAGGCGATGGTAGCATTCGCTATGACTGCTTCGGCCTGCCACTCTTTCGCGAGGAGGACCTGTCCGAGGACGGGACTCAGATCATACGGAACCGACGTGAGCACCCAACCGGTGCTCGGAAGATTCGCGAGGAAGTTGCGCCGCGGGAGACTCATGGCGCTGCGCCATCCTTCGTCCGCGGTGGGCACGGACTCCGCGTACTGCCAGTTGGACGCCCACGCGATGGAGATGGGGTCCTCATCGTCGGGGATGCCGTAGAAGAACTGCCCGGCGTAGTTGTCCTTCGCAAAGTCTGTCAGGCGGATCACATCGTCGACCGCAGTGAACATCGTCCCGTCGAATGTCCCAGGGAAGTACTGTGTGATGGACCCGCCAAGCGGTGCGCCGGGGTTGATGCTGATGGCGAGGACGTACATAGTCTTGCTGTGCAGTCAGCTCGCCCGTGGCTATGTCGCGGACCGGCACCCGAACGAGGTTGGGGCACTCCCACTGCGAGCCCAGAAGACCGTGATGGGAGAAGTTCGAGACTTGCGTCCACGCCTTCAGATCAGGGGAGGTGTAGAATGCGATGACGAACTCCTGTGCATGTGATACGACCATCACCCAGCGCTGGGTCTCCTCGTGCCAGATGACCTTCGGGTCGCGGAATTGGGTGGAGTTGATGTCGATGACGGGGTTCCCGACGTAGTGTGTGAAGGTGTAGCCGCCGTCGTGCGAGTACGCGATCTCCTGCACTTGGGCGCTGGGTGTGTTCAGGGTGTAGATGGCGACGACGCCGTTCGTCTGATTGGGAAAGAAGCCTGACGTGTTGTTCGTATCGATGACGGCGGAGCCGCTGAAGACCTGCGAATCGTTTGTGGGCGGGTAGATAGCAATAGGTTGGTTCTCCCAATGGTAGAGGTCTTTGCTGGTCGCATGTCCCCAGTGCTGATTACCAGCCACAAGGCCACTCGGGTTGTCTGAAGCATTCCAGTTAGATTGATGCGATGCGGAGACAAGCACGTACGAACACTGGTAGTAGAGGTGGTATGTCCCTGCAGCATCTCTGTGTAGCCCGTTCGGGTCGTTCATGAAGTCCTGTGAAGAGGCAGGGCGAGTGAGCTATGCAATCGTGCTCCACAATTCCGATCCTAACCTGGGGTGGAGAGAAATGGACTTGCGGTCTGTACAGACCCGTATAATTATCGAGGGCGGGGATGCTACTGCCTGTCACCAGTGTTCGCCGAGTAACTGCGTCTGCATCGTAATGGACTGGTGCATTCAAGTTGCTGGAAGTCGCCGCACACTGGATTGAAGTTATTGGTCAGGCTTGGCTAGGTGTGAACCGGCTCGCGCTGACCTGCAATGCTACCAACCCCAGAAAGATGATGGGCCCCTGCGCTCTCCCGAATCGGCTCTGTAAGAAGCATCAGTAGTTTCCACAGTGATCTAGCAATGAAGACATACATGCGACGACTGCAATCCGGAGAGGAGTCTCATGGTGGTACGTAGCTGAGTTTAGAGGTTGTTGACGTCCTTAGCGACACGAAGCTCGACCTTATATCATCATCAGTAAAGTCCGATCAGCTTCCGGAACTGATGTACTTACCCCCCTCATAGTCCTTCCAACGATCTTTCGTCATGTGGTGCAAGAGAAGGAAGCATCCCGGCACCTAGGCCGACAGCTGAGGGCAATGTTACTGACTTGCGGAGGTGAGCAGTCCGAGTCGGTGAGTGCATTCCCCTTTCAGCTGTGAGCCACACGTTACCGAGCTGCAATGCATTGCGCTTTCCTCTAAGTACTAGTTTGCCCGGTCAAGACAGTTTTGAGACGCCGATTGGACTGTGTCGTACTATGATATAGGTGTCATCATTAACTTTACGATGCCCATCAATCTAATGCCCACCTCGCAGTGTAGATACCAATAACCACCTACGGAGACCGGAGGTGGAACTTGAAGCTTCAAGGGAGGAGGAGGTCCATGTCTGAGAGCGCGCGCCAAACTGGATTGTTACCCGGAGGAGGCGGTCCGAGGATAGGCGCTGACAGTCTAAGGGCCGACGCGAACTGCAAGTTCATTATTGTCAACCATTGTCAGAACCAAGCTCAAAACCACCATCCAGAGCTCCTGGATACCTTCTCGCAAACACCCACTTCTCTATATACTTCCTCATCTCGACGCGTAATGTCTGCCAGGACTTCTAGCAAGCTCCCTCCTGCAGCCAAGGCACGTTGACTTGTCTCTCTGTCTGACCTTTTGAGCGATGCCAACCACCCCATGCTAGGCGGCCACCGTCGAGTCTCGTCACCACCCGTATCAGAAGGCTCAAGGCTCCCGCGCTGCACGGGGAAACCTACCCTCCTCAAAGTCTTCATCTGCATCGAAACTTTCAACTCGATCGGCGGTATCGCCACCCGGGTCGTCCGAGTCCTCTGTCCGTCCCCGCACTCGCACGATGCGCGACGTCTTCATGGAAACGATCCATACCAAATACCCTACATTCGTTCCACGGCATGATTTCGATATACTCGCGCTCAGCGACGGTCGTTACAAGGGTCCTGAGGAGGATATTCGCGCCTGGTTAGATCGCGAGTTGGCGTCTTCAGCTAAGGCGTTCGGCGGCGCGCGACAGGCCATCGAAGGGGCGCGGAATATGCTGAGTGGTCCGGTATTTGTGACTGGAGTGAGTGAACGGCCGTGACATACCTTGCATTGTACTGACGCACTCTTAGGCTAAGCCCGCGCCGGGCGACGCAGGTGTCTTCGTCCGGCAGATCCCTGATAGCCAGTACTACATCCGTCTCTTCCCCGGCAATCCTGCTTTAAGGGAATATTGTCTGGACTTCGTCGAGACCAGCACCGGCCAGCCTGTCAACTCACCGATGAAGTTCCAGTTGTGGCTGGTAGGCAATCATAACAGCCCGTACCCCTATGGATCGGTTCCTCTGCGCTCGTTGGAGAGTGCCTTCGGGGTTTCGCTCAAGGACATCCTGCCGGGAGAGGAGAAGTTTGTGCTCACCGACGGCATGACTTGCGTTTTGACGCGTCCAGGACACAAGCCGGTTCGATTCACCGTCCCTACCCGTATTGATGCCGTGGAACCATTTGATGGGGTCGATCTAGACTTTCCGCAACAGATACAGATTGATCAGTGATGAGGTGCTCCCATACCTGTCTCAGCCCCTCCTCACGTTTCCCCTCCCCTCGGGAATACTCTATCATATCGTACGAGTCCTTGGAAGATTGTTTGACACCTTGTATGTTAGCCTATAGTGGACACTGCGCACACCGTGATAGGGTGAATACGTCCCAACCTTGCGGGCCGGAAGGAAAGTCTCTCTGCGTGTGATTCGCAGCTAGCTTCGACTTTCCTTCTGCAGACCTCTATGCACTTATAGATTGGCATCCCGGAGCTCTCGGATACAAGAAGTGGCACACTCACCTTTCTACTTTGATGCGGTATCACTGCTTCTCACCCGCTACGCGCTCTCGATCGCACGAATTTCGAACCTCGACGTCGCGCCCGAAGGCATCCCTGCAGTCGAGATCGATACCGAAGTCAATGGACGGCTTGCGAAGAACACAGAAGTCGCGGTCACGACACCGCCATTCAGAAAGACCTCGACGATGCTCCGGTTTACTACAGCAGACATCGTGCACGTCCCATCTCCACGGGGGAGAAACGGCCGTTGAGGAGCGCTCGGTGAAAAAGGGGATGCTGGCTCAAAAAAAAAAAGACCCGTGCGTGCAACCGCGGTTGAGGTAGAACGCGGTATCGTGCGCGAAGATGTACCCCCATGAGAGGGAATCGTGCGAATCGGCGGTGAATAGCGCAATCTCGACTTCTTCGCGTGCCCTGAGGGACGGGGGAAGTCCGGAAATCATCACCTGGAAGTGGAATGCGCCGTTGTCTGTGGGAAGCGGACCATCGAAGGCCACTGTTTCGGTGGTCCACTCGTTCTGGAGGACGATCTCTCACAGGACGGGACTGAGGTCGTACGGGAGTGAGACGAGCATCCATCCTGTACGCGGGACGTTTGTGAGGAAGTGGCGCCGGGGGAGAGTCATGACGCCGCGCCACCCTTCGTTGGGGGTGGAGACTTCCTGCGCGGACTGCCAGTTGGACACCCACGGGATGGAGATGGGGTCCTCGTCGGGAATGCCGTGATAGAACTGCCCTGCGGAGTCGTCTTTTGCGGGCGTGTTCAGGGTATAGATGGCGACGACGCCGTCTGTCTGGTTTGGAACGAAGCCAGAGGTGTTGTTTCTGTCGATGACGGCGGAGCCGCTGAAGACCTGTGAGTGGGCTGTGGGCGGATAGAGCGCGATGGGCTGGTTCTCCCCATGATAGAAGTCTTTGCTGGTCGCATGCCCCCCGTGCCGGGGCCGTGCTGTTTACCGACCACAAGGCCACCAGGGTTGTCTAAGGCGTTGGAAGTTAGATCGATGCAATGCGGAGACAAGTGGCACGTACAAACACTTGTAGTAGAGGTGGTATGCTTTTGCAGCATCTCTGTGTAGACCGTTCGGGTCGTTTGTGAAGTGCTAGGATATAGAGTGTACTCAGTCAGGGCAACGTCGTCTGATTCATCGTTATCATCCTTACCTACGGCGGCGGGGAATGGATCTGTGGTCCGTAGGCCCGCCTGTAGTTATTGGGAGAGGAAACGACGGTCTCCGTCAGTGCCGGTTGCAAGCATATTGCAGCTTCCGACCCGCAAGCTTCCTCCGTTGTAAGGTTCAAGATGGCCGCACACTTCGTATCGAATGTAGACGGACCAGTCGGTTCAGTGGTAGCGGATGGTGTGAAGCTGTTCAGTTCGAATTACGAGTAGCCTTATATTGGGCCCGGGCTCGGAGCGCATGTAGCAGCCTTGGAAAGAAGACATGCGATATACCACAGAGACATAGACATCCAAAGTATACACGAAATCGTGACGGACATCGTGGTAGCCAAGTGAGTATAGCTTTCAGTCGAGGCGAGAGGAAGGACAGCAGCGCAGCCGTGGGCGCAGCAGGAAGGCACAGCCCTCCGCTTCTCCCGTCTGCATTTCTTGACTTCCGACGACATGCATCCCGCACGTCCTCACTTTGCCACAGCCTGCTCTTCTCCATTCCCTTGCGAAACCTGACTGAATACCTCCGCATCCCTGGTATCTAACCCACTTGCCAATACCATAGCAGTAACATCTCGGAGACGCCAGGATGAGCTTGGACCAGAACCTCTACACCCTCAACTTCTCGCAACGCGCAGACGACCCCAACGCTATCGACCTAATCGACTCGAACGGTGTTGTGCAGTACACGAAGAGACGATTACCGGGAAATGAGTACAAGATCGAGGTCTATGGTACGTGCTCATGGACTGCATGACCAAAGCTGCTGATTGACTGCGCTACTTTGATGCGTCATGCTACAACAGATCCCCTCTCCGAAGGGCTTCTCGCCACGGTGACTGCGCCGAGCGCGACGAACAAACACAAGACACTGCAGCTGTACAATCCCGATCTCGTCGTCGAGCTGAAGTATACTGGGACGATAACGTTTAAGTGGGAATTCAAGTGGGAAGAGTGCGTCACCATGTCATCTCAGCCGTGCTGTCGTGCTCATCCACACTAGCCATGACTACGAGTGGAGGCGCGAAGAATGTTACATCCTACGCAAGCCGGACCCTGCTGTGCTTATCGCGGTCACGAAGGAGCCTCCGGGAAGGTTGCAGACTAGGACGGTCCAGTTGCTCGACTACAACTTGAACCGGTACGTCTCGCCACATCCTATCCTATTCAATCCCATTCCCATCCCCGACTGTTGCTCGTCGATCGGTTCTGGATGCGGATTCCTCCATTCCAAGGAAGTTGCTTGTATCCCCGGAGACCTGTGCACATGTACCGGTGTTACGTGGGCTCTTCATACGCAGCTGCTGACTTCCTCTGTCCAGCTTCGACATCGCGGACCGCAAGGGCCTTGAGATTGTCGTCTTGACCGCGCTCATGACCTTCCAGGACGCCAATGAGACGTACCACACCCCGCGCGAAGGGAGTACTCCCGCAGCTACTCCGACGCCGACGCCCGCCATAGAGCCGCCTGTAGTGCCTCCGAGACCAGAGCCAAGACAGGGTGTCGAGCGCGTCGCCGAGATGCATGCCATCCGCACCGCCCACGGAGACGGCGAGGCGAACGAGATTGAGGTGTGGGAAGAATGCAGCATCGACGACTACGCGCACTACGCGGAGCGCCTGCTGAATGTGAGTATCTTGCGTCGGTGTCGTCGAGCTTATTGGAAAGTTGACGTCCGTCAACGCCAGGACGAAGCGATGCTCTTTATCACGATACGCTCCTCGTCGGCGGCGCAAGTACCGAAGGTGTTGCGAGTGGTCGAAGAGACGAAGCGACTGCGACACAAGTCCGGTAAGCTGCCTTCACCTGGACAACCCGAGTGTCTGCTAACGTCGAAAATCAAGGCATCGCGGAAGAGGAGGAGTTGCACCAGTACGTTATCTATGACACAGAGAAGTCGACCGAGCGTAAAGGTTCCAAGCGCATCAACCTCGACGACCCCGACGCGAAGAAGGGCAAGGAGAAGGACAAGTACGCACCTCCTGCGAGCCTCACCGTGCACCTCAGCAAGATTGACATGCCTGAGCTCCGCCCTAAGTCGACCCTCGCGAGCTCGCGTCGCCCATCCGAGACCGGGCCCGGGAATGCGAGTTCACCGTCGCGCCCGCCTGTCCCGGAGTTGTCAGAGAAGGAGCGACGGCGGATAGAGAAGGAGCGGCAGAAGGCAGAGAAGGAAGCGAAGAAGAACAAGAAGAGCAAGGGCAAGGAGTCCACTCCGCCACCTCCTCCTCCTGGCGCTCCTGCTCCGAACAAGCTCAGCAAGCCCACCACCTCCTCACATCTCGCCACCCCGTCGTTCAGCGGCTACCACACGCCGTCGTTCCAGACCCACCCGTATCAGCCGTCGCCGTCGCCTTCGCAGCTGAACAACCCGATGATATACTCCGCGCCGCCGCCTCCGCCCCGGCCGCGTCCTGTCTCGATGGCGTTTCCCATGCCAGATGCGACCGGACGACCTCAGTCTTTCTATGGTGGTGGACCGGCGGGCTATAACGCATACCCTGAACCTATGGACGGGGTGGGACAGGCTCCTCTCGGGTCTGGGTATCAGCCAGGATATGTCTCGTCTCCGCAGAATACCGGCCCACCGACGTCGTCCTTCCAGTCGTCCAGTGGGAAAGGCCCGGTGTCAGCTTGCTGGAGATGTGGTCGAAGCACTAGAGCGAAGTGCTTGTGGTTTGGACAGGGTTACGTATGGAATGTGGTGCGTATCACGTCTGCGCTGCGCATTGCTCAACGGGAGCACTTACGCCTACTTGTGATCGCGACACAGCTCGAAAAGACTCCACTTTGGACAGGCCCCGGGGCATCTTGTATATCCTCCGCACCGTGTATGATGTATGATCAGTGGATGCAGTTGTAGATCAGCAGCTTCTAGCTTGCTTGCAAACTGCGCATCGACTCGAAGCCAGGCGCGAGTCGCGACGCGGACATCTTCAGCATCGGGTCCGACGATGTCGATGGCACGTTCAAGGCGACGTCTGGCACATTCTGTCGAGGTAGTGTGAGCGGTGTAACGGACCTTCTTCGATCACTTCCTGCCAGGCCTCGTCGACGTCAGGAGCTGGAGTTCGTGTCCTCACCGACTGCGTGGTGTCTTGGCGGCTGCCATATGAGCGTTTGCACGGTCAAGGTACGAGTTCCAGCAACCATCATCTCACGTCACTTGTCAATGTGGCAGGCTGGCAGCATCTTGCGCTCAAAACTTGAAGTCGATAGTTCCACACCTCGGGCCGACCACAACTCAAGATGCGCTGCTCTCAACGACACCTCGCTCACAGCAGGATCTGTCTACTCGCTGTCTCCGTATCCCGATGGCCTTCATCTCGTTCTGTCCGGGCACCTCCCGATGTCAACCCGGTGTCCCAAACTAGTGTCCACCGAACGCGTCGAAGGTTGACCAGGGTTGACCTGGGACCCGGAATCCAGGCACCGATGACAGCAACGTGATCGCAGGCCGAGTCCTTGGTGCCTGCCGCAGGGATCGAGATAACGTTGTTGCCATCGTCCTCCATGGGACCGCGTCTGACCATGTGCACTCGCACTTCGGCCACTTTCGGCCATGCCCATGGACCATATTCAACCATAGCAACAGTCAACTGCAATACGGCCAGACGGCAGAAGACGGCAGACGGGCGCGTGCACCGTGCATGCATCATCTCGTCAGCGCCCAAATCAGAGCTGTTGTCGTCCACGCCGCCTCCTCCTTCGCAATTCCATACCGCGCTACCCCGTGCGCTCCGTTCGCGTGCCGCCTGCGGCCGCGGACGCAGTTCTGCACTCCCAGCATCAGCCGCCCCGGATAAAGTCCCTCTTGCCAGCGTCGGCCATCGACAGCTCGAGGGTTTGAAGCCCGGCTAAGAGGGTGCGATGCAGGAAGATGGGCATGCACTTGTGCCGACCTGCACCTGCGACAGATGCCGTGAAACCAAACGGCTTGCCGGACTTATGCAGAAGAAGGGACAAGTATCTTCCGCTACTCGAAGATGCGTGGTGGTCCGGTGGATGAATGCACCGCCTCGTTGAACCGTCGTGAATGCGCGAAACTGGGTACAAGGTTGAAGGTGAGTGGCTATAAATGGGCGCCTCTGAATTCTCTTGGCGCAAGGCGTTGCACAAACGCGCCTCTCGAATACATTCGTTGACCTCCCAACCATCCCCGCCCACAGCAAACATCCCAGTGGCTGAGAAGCCCGGTAGCCTTCAGGTCGAAAGCAGTACCGCACAGGCCAGCATCTGCTAACTTACCTACAATCAACCGGATTGATCAGGATCGGCCGGAGGACCCGCAATCGGCTTCAGCCTCATCTGGCTCGTGCCGGACAATTTGTATGGGTTGAAACACTCACCCAAATCCAGTGCAACTGTTGGGATGACCAAGTGCGTATGATTATACCGTCGCCATCCAATCGCTGCACATTTGGCGGGCCTGACGCCGTCGCGGCCTCGCCTCATCGCCATCCCCCATCAGGCGCATCACGCTTGGGCGCGGCATTGCACATGGAGCCCAGCAAGGTTATAAAGACCCCTGGGGGTCTCTCGTTGTCTCCTCGTTCGGCCTCTTCACGGTTCACCGTCGCTCCCTCTTTCTTCCTCTCTTGCGATCCGCGATCGCCTGCAGACCCCCATCGACTTCTTTTATTTTGTGACCTAGCGTCCGCTCCACTCTCCTTACCGCGTAGACCGCCTAATACGACCAGATATGAAGTACTCCATTTTCGTCGCCCTCTCCCTGGCTCTCGCCGCCTCCGCCCGCCCCAGCTTCATCTCGAGCAAGCGCGCAGAGTTCACCCTCAAGAACGGTCAGGATGCCATCGCCCAGAAGTATGTCTTCCGTGTCTCTGGATTCGAGTAGCTGCTTATTCATTCTGGCACACAGCAACAAGTTCAAGACGTTGACGCCTGATTCCTCTTGCAACGCTGGCGACATCGCCTGTGTGAACGATAAGTTCGCGCAGTGCGTGGGCGGCAAGTTCGTCCTCCAGGCCTGCGGTGGTGGTACTATGTACGTGATGCTGCGCTGGTGTCTCAGTTCCTCGGCTAATCCTACTTTCCTTTCCTAGTTGCGCTGCGCTCCCGTTGGTCAACTCTGCGGGTACCTCCGTGACCTGCACCACCGCCGCCGACCGTGATGCCCGTATCGCGGCGACTGGTGCAACCGCTGCTGCCGGCACCGGCGGCAATGGTGGCAACAAGGGTGGCGACAACGCTGCCGGCGCCGCCTCGTCGTCCGCTGCCGCTGCTCCGCCCGCCTCGTCCACCGCTGCTGCTCCTGCAGCGTCGGGCACTGCTGCTGCCGCCGGTGGTGACGCGCAGTCTTCGACGACCCTTGACCCCAAGGCTATCCAGACCGGCTACGCACAGGATGGCTCCGCTGGGTGAGTACAGTGCTCCTCGCGACCTGTGGTGCATTGCTGACCATTCTGCAGCGCCACCGCCGGCCAGGAGCCCTCGCTGACGTCGACGAACAACTACATCAACTTCTGCCTGCAGTTCCCGACAAGGCGCTGACGAACGGCAAGCAGGTCATCGAGGGCTCGTGCAACGCGACCCCGATGGGTGTCATCGCGGCCAAGGACAAGATCCCCTTCGCGAAGTTCCAGAACCCGACCAACGGCGCGACGATCCCCGCGAACAAGGACTTCAACATCGACGTCCTCGTGCAGAACATGGAGCTCGGCCACTTCACGAACCCCGACTCCACGTTCCACAGCGCGCCGCAGACCGTCAACGCGGCCGGTCTCATCAAGGGCCACTCGCACATCACCGTCCAGGCCGTTCCCTCGGTCGACACGAAGGAAGCAATCGACGCCACCAAGTTCGTCTTCTTCAAGGGCCTCAACGACAAGGGCAACAACGGCGTTCTCTCCGCCACTGTCCCCGGCGGTCTCCCCAAGGGCACTTACCGCGTTGCGACCATCAACTCGGCCGCGAACCACCAGCCCGCACTCGTCGCCGTCGCGCAGCGCGGCGCCATTGACGACATGGTTTAGTGAGTGTTCTTCTCTCTCCCGTCTTTGGAGCCGTCGCTGACGATGCTCCTACAGCTTCACCGTTGCCTAAACACCATCATGTTTACGATCTCATCTATCTGGCCGTATTTATTGGGGAGTGGCACCGGATACCCTATTACTGTCACACTATTCTTGCCCTGTGTTCTGTATCCATAGGCACTCTTGTCGCAATGAAGTCGATGGTCGCGTCTGTCTAGAGGACGAGACCGAACGAATATCCCTTGGTGTGATGTGTGCGGCGATGCTATTAGAGCGTGCATGCAAGTACTGTACATGGTAATCCGAGTGTATCAGGTGCTGGAAGGAGTGGAGAGGTAATGGGAAGACTAGTTGGAGAACTACGAGTGTCAGAGAGGCGGCAGCGGTCGACGACACTGCGGACAAATATTCTAGAGGAAAGGGTCAGCACGAGTCAGACTCACACACCGCTCAGTCTGCACTTCACCTTGATAGCAAGCCACTACGTTGCGAGAGGCTCGACGTCAGTACATGCCCAACCACGCCGCATCGAGACCCACTCACCCGCTCGAGACACGCGGTGTGCTATGCGTGGACAATTATCAGTCAATGGATGACTCCGTTGCACACAAACCGACACTCACGAACAGATGGTGACAAGGCGCGAGACTGTAGGACTTGCGCGCACTCGTCCCGACCTTGCCCAGGATCCCCAGCCCGATCGCAGGCCGCTCCTTCCCGTCGCTCGACTTCGACCGCAATCGCAGCGCCGGATCGACGAGGATTGCGTCCATGCAGATCGCACAGTCTCCGAGCGTCTGGTCCGGGGCCTCAGGGTCCGGCAACGGCATCGGCGGGTGGTAGTCGTACGTCTGCACGCGCGCCATGCGCCGCGGCAGGAAGAAGCCCGGATCGACGTTCTCCTGGAGGAAGATGACGAGCACCTGCAAGAACATGAGTAGCGCTACGGCGTATATCCATCCTGCGAGAGAGTGCATGGTTAGCGGCGAAGGCAAAGGCGAAGGCGCGATGCTGTGATACTGACTTCGCGGCTCGACGTCGAAGATATTCTTCGGGCACCCGAGGAAGTCTAACTGCGCCTCAGCGCTCGCCCACGGATGCAATACACGCAAGAGAGATATGCGACACTCACACAATGCGAAGAACAACCGCCCGACGGTCGTGCCGACGAGGTACTCGGCGGAGAGGCCGCTGCTCCTCGCTCGACGCGCCGAGCGGTAGATCTGCAGCATCCACATCCAGGAGTACAGCGAGCCGATGAAGAACAGCGGGAGGGAGAGCATGATCACCACCCGGAACACGACGATGAGACATAGCGACATCAGCATCCCTGGATCGTAGTTAGACGTCAGCACCAGGGCCAGTACGCAGCATCCGACGTACAGAGGCGAGCTGCAGGATCCGTGCGGATATGTTGCCACAAGAAGCGCCAGAATCCGGGTCTTGTAGCTTGTGGTGTTGGTGTCGGCGGGGGAGGCGCAGGAGCCGGAGGATTGGCGTTAGCTGGAGCTGTGCCTTCTCCGTTAGCAGCGGCAGCTGGCGGTGGTGGGGGCGCCGGTGTCGCAGGACGAGGTGGCGAGACGTCCTCCGGGGCCTGTATCTGCCCGATGAGAACTGCGAATTGCTATCGAAACCTGTTAGGAGTATGCTAGATAGAGGGGCCACACGTGCACTTACCGCCTCGTAGATGAACAACAGGCACGCCAGCCCAGCAGGCGCGAGGACAGATAGTGATGGACGACCTTCGGCGATGATCGCCACAGTGATATGCTGCGGAGGAAGTCAGCTCGCAGACGAGGCAGCTCATGTGCAAGATACTTACACCAACGAAAGAGATAGCGTCGATGAGACTCTGGAGAAGAAAAGTGTAACGAGAGACGCGGGACAGGCCGGCCGCGGAGCTGCTCTGCGACGCCTGTCTCCGGAATAATGCAAGAAGGAAGAAGTTCACGAGCGTGGACATGCCGGCATCTGTACGGCGTCAGGACGCACTACACGACCGAGTAATACAGGCACGTACAGGTCGTGATCTTGCTGTAGAGCTTCTGCGTCCTAAGAGAAGTCGTCAGGCCACAGGTCGTTCATTCGTAGTGAAAGAACATACTGCAATCCGACGACATGTTTGACCTCATAGAGAATACCACAGTTCTGACTTAGCAAGACGCCATCCAGAGATAGCTCCGGAGGTTTCACGGTCGAGATGCCCGTCGGCTCCTCGTACTCGTGCTCCAGCTCCTCCATCCGCTCCTTAGGCACCGTGCTGGCCTCAAGCTGAGCGAAGAATCTGAATGTGCACTTTGTCTTCGGGCTGTCGTTGTCTGTGCGCCATGTCAGCCATGAGACACTCGCAGGAAGGTATCAATCTGACCATCGGAGGAACTGTCCTGCTCGAACGCGCCGGCATTGATCTTCTCCTTGAGCCTAGAAATGCGGGCACCCAGTTCGACCTCTACTGCGTGTGCACTGTCGTTCCGTAGGCTCTCTGGTACAAGTGCGGGAAGGATGCGGAGGTCGATTCCGTGTCTAGGTGGCGATGGATCAGGCGACCTGAGAAGGACAAAAATACGAAAGCTGGAACATACCCCGGGGACTCAGCAAACGCATACACAGTGCCGGTCGAGAGGACGTGTATCCCTTCGAAATCGAGCCTGAGCTCATCCGAACTCTTCGGGTCTGACAGCTCCACCCTCCCCTGCGCATATACTCCGTTCAAGCCTGCCCGAGGTCGAGTTGAATGCACTCACATGGATAATAGCAATGTCCTTCGTCTCGTTGCCACCCTGTCTCAGCGGAACCAGCTTGTCGCCCACGTTCAGCGTGACCTTATTCGACCTTGTCCAGTTCCACGATCCTAGCAGCTCCGGGATCGTACTCAGATTTGTCGATATCATGAACTGCTCAGACAGATGTCGCCAGGGGGAGTTCTGTTCCGTGGCATTCAGGGAAGTGAGGTTGTGCGGGTGCACGTCGCCGTGCCAGAACCCGGTCATGTTCGAGTAGTACGACCCCTGCGCGGGGTCAAGTTCGCGGCCATATGGGAGGAAAGCGGCCACCAGGGGCATCGTATTGGGGTCTTCGACAGGCTACATACAAATGAGAATCGTTATAGGGACTCGCACCTGGTGAAGCAGCAAAGACTCGACTGACGAGGGTGAAGTTGGTCTCCGTGCCGTTCAGCCATGCGCTGAAGTTACCGAGCTGGTGATTGAGGTTCTGCAGACCGTTAACGTACAGGTCACGCGTTGTCGCAAACTCGTCGCCGTGGCCGTTCATGAGCATGAAGAGGGCGAAACTGATGAAGAGCAGCGATGGCACCGAACTCCGGGGTTGCTGGGCAGCGATGTCGGTGCCATCCTCCAGGTCGCGGGTCGGCTCGTTGGCTGGCGTACTCATGATGCTGACATCGGAGTGCGGAGGGTGGACGTTGTAGAACGAAGCGGTTACGCGAGAATGTGGTGGTGGTGGTGGTGGTGGTGGTGGTGGTGGTGGTGGTGGTGGTGGTGGTTGTAGTCGTCGTCGACGACGGTCGAGGATTGGAGGACGTCTTGCTGGGACGCCCGGCGGCGACATCGAGCATTCCGCCGGCGGCTTCAAGCTTCAACTTCCACGATGACCATGACCTCGTCGCTCGAAGCAACGAACGATCTTACACGACTGTTCCACGCACTGACCGAGGTCAAGGAGCCAGCTAAGGGGACGACGCTCACGAACATCCGCGACTGTACGCTGGAAGATCGATGCTCGACGACCTTAGTGCACGCGAGAAACGCTGTCCTCAAGCACTGGCTTGAATCCGAGGCGCGAGGCCTGATAACTGACGGCCTGTTCACCCGGGGCGGTGGTAGTATCTCTGCTGCCATGCATGCCATGGATACGGAGCAAGTTGTAGCAGCTTGAAGGTATGTTCATACTCCCTCTCAGGTGTTTGTCGATGGTGATATGAACGCGATGAGAAAAGCATTCTCTATGGCAAGCTCCTGCTACCGACAGTTGCAGGTGAATGGCCTTCAATGCATGCAACCTTCGCGGATCGCCATTCACCGGATACCGGCCACACCACGTCGTATCAATAATCGTCTGATGCAGGGCGAGGGTTGAACACATCTCTCGATCTCGACTGCTGGCTCTGTTGCATACAACACTTCGTCTCGGTCGCATTTGTGAGAAACTCCGAGAACGCAGTGACTACGACGTCAGCCTCCAAGTTGACGATGTTCGCACCAGTCTTGCATACCGCTGACGGCACCTAGCGAACACTACGCTATCATCGCGGCTCCGATCTCAGACTTCCTCTTCGTCTACCCTCCTGACGGATTCCCGGAGCCTCCCGCGAAAGCCTGCTCCCATCTTGCATCGCATCGCGACATTCCACTCCGGGAGGTTCGATGGGCAAACACTCGCTGCAATCTACTCATACCGAGTGACATGCTGCCGGGCCACCTAGCGCGAATGGCTGAGACGTTGCAGGAGGGTAGGTAAGCGGTATATGCATGACCAACCTTGCTTGACGCTGAGATTGTTGCAGGTCGGCCCTTGTCCATCACGTATGGGTGTAGTCGCGATGCATATGGTGATTACTTGTACATCATGCACCGTCCGCCCACCTCAGGATCCGCATCATTGCGCGATCCTTCCTTCCTTCCCGAGACTCGCGAATAGCAACTATTGCCACCTGTCCTAGGAAACGACTCAGGATATTGTCGATTGTTCGTGGAAAGAACACGTATATGACCGACATACGTCATGCCTGCGGGCCTACCTCGAGGGAGAAGACAAACAACTCATCCATCTGAGCGTTCCGGTACGCACGCATCATGCCCATACGCCCCGATCTCTGGCCGCTGCTCCTCTATCCCTGCACTTGCTTCCTGGACTTTCAGGTCATCGTGGAGAGTAGTAGTCGCGTCCAGGAGAGCATGGTCTCAGCATAGTGCGTACGTCCGTGCATCCTCTTGCCCAGCATAGATCTTCACTTGTTAACCTGATCTTCTACTCTGTCTTCTGCATTACCTGGCTGGTCAGACGACGGAGGTGCTCCCGCAGCCGCGCACTCCATCCAGCGCGCCATTTTGACGTTCACAAGTGACAAGATCATAGATGTGTTCTCCGACCAACATCCCCTGGTTTCATCGACTCGGCACGCAGGAGCCTGCCGGCCTCGACGGTCGGTACCGAGGGTCGCTTGACATGAGTCTCTACGCATTGCACGCTGGTTGCGGTGCACGCTCGACTCTGATGTCGTACAACCCGCTTAACCAGCTCTTGCCTGGCGGTTTGGTGTCAGCAGGGGGAGGGATGAGCGCGTACTTATGCTGAATGCGCGAGCAACTCTGCCAGACTGCTACACAAGCGCGCACTGCCGCTGCCCAAGCGCTCATGCGCCTTCGAAGTGTCAATGTGAGTTTGAAGTGAGTCAGGCAAGTCCGGGAAGCGAACTATGGACGACATATCTGACTGGCTGACTGTGATGCGCGCAGCAGATCAGCGGGGCACATAAGTATCATCGGCTCTCAGCAGTAGGTGATCTGGCCCACCACTTCGAGACATCGCGACAATGGTCCTCTTCTCCAACATCTTCTACTCTCTCCTGCAACTCTGGGGTGCATCGAAGCCCATAGAGCGTTCTGAGGCACCCCAGGCTGCGCCAACCGTGCAGCTTGGTCCTGCGACTGTAGTCGGCGTCCGGAACGGTTCGCTCGAGAGCTTTTTCGGAATCGCGTACGCCGAACCTCCGTGAGTCGTGAAGTTCGTCACTCTCCCCACGACATGTCTCTGACAATACCGATGCAGGATCGGCGACCTCCGTCTCAACATGCCACAGAGGATCAAGTCCTACGATGGCATCATCAACGCCACCACGTATGGGCATCCCTGCTTGCAGCAGGCGATGAATATATTTGGCGGATTCCCTCCCGAGGTCCTGCAGGGCCTGCAGCCATTGTTTGAAGCGTTGTCCCCCAGTGCGAACGTGACGGAGAGCGAGGATTGTGAGACCTATAATACGATTGTGCCCTTTCGCTCACTGACTGCATCGCGAACAGGTTTGAACCTGAACATTGTCCGTCCGGCGAACGTATCTGCGGACGCCAAACTGCCTGTGGTAGTCGTGAGTATTGGCAACCAACTGTTGAGCGCTGCAATTCCGAGCTGAGGTTGAGTAGTGGCTCTATGGCGGAGCATTCACTACGGGATCGAACCTGATGTACGCTCCACTTTTCGTCTTATGAGTATTCTGCTAACGAGTGGGTTTGTTGACTATCTGACAGGTCTCTCTACAATGGTACCTACGCTAGTCGAGAGGTCCATCGAGCTTGATGAGCCTGTAATTTGGGTTGCGTTGAACTATCGGTGAGTCCGTGAGTGGACTTCATCGTTTGCTTGATCTGATGTGCCTATATAGTCTGCATGTTCTGGGCTTCCTACCGGGAAGGGAGATCAAGGAAGCAGGTCTCGGGAACCTCGGCCTGCATGACCGTGAGTGGAGCACTTGGCAGCCTCGTCGGATCGCGATTGACCCTCATTCCGCCAGAGCGTGCTGCCCTTCGTTGGGTGCAGGAGTTCATCTCTGCCTTCGGCGGCGATCCGTCCAAGGTCACAATGTGAGTCGCGCAGTCTCACCCTATCAATTCTGCTGGTGCTGACGAGGCACAGTTGGGGCGAAAGCGCGGGGTCCATCTCCGTCTTCCACCAGCTCTTTGCAAACGAAGGCGATACCGAGGGTCTATTCCGAGCAGGTATCATGAGCTCAGGCTCCGCAGGCCCATCCGGGGATATCACGGATAGCCAAGACATATACGACTACGTCGTTGACCACGTCGGATGCTCTAATGCGACCGACACCCTTGGGTGCCTGCGCACCGTGCCGGCTGACAGCTTGTTATCTGCAGCAAACACTGTTATTCCGAGGAGCGCCCTTGGGTTCTGGCCTCGCGCGGACGGCTCCTTCGTCACGATGCCGCCCATGCATGTCCCTTCGAAGGGCAAGATAGCAGATGTACCGTTCATCATTGGTATGTATGTTTTGCACTTCAGGCGCACGCCTACTGAATGCTTTTCAAGGTGGCGTGAAGGACGAAGGCACGTTCTTCCCATTCGCTGTCCTGAACATCACGTCCGTGTAATCCCGTTCCCTGATTATCTTTAAGCTGATGAGATTCATAGCACCGACGACGAGGTCGCAAAGTATATCTCATCTGGCTGGTTCCTTGGCTCGTCCCCGTTGGACGTCAGCACCCTGCTCGAGCTCTACCCCTCCGATCCTGCCGCGGGGTCTCCTTTCGACACCGGAGACGCGAACGCGTTCTCGCCTCAGTCCAAACGCCTCGCTGCATTGCAGGGAGACTGGATCTTTCAGGCACCCCGACGTCTCCTCCTGGACAAGGTCTCTGACAGGTGCACTGCCTACAACTTCTGTACGTCGTTGTTGCTTCCTATCCATGAAGGCCGTTCTAATAAGCACTCAGTGAGCGCACGCGGAAACTTCCCCGGCGTCGGTCACGTACGTCCAGACGAAGAATGCCCTTGAACGTCGTACCCTGACCTTCGTCTCACTCAGTTCCATGGTAGCGACCTCCTCAACGCGCTCAGGGGTGGCGACATGGGCGACTACTTCATCCGTTTCATACGCCACCTCGACCCCAACGCGGCGACCGGAGTGCACTGGCCGCCGTACAAGCCTTCCACACGGCTGACCCTCCAATTCAACGAAGGGAGCGTCCCTCTCAATGTCACGGTCGACGATCAGCGGCTTGCGGGTACGAATGAGATCACTTCCCTTCCGTTGTTCTTCCCGGCATAGGCGTCAGGTTGAAGTGCGGCCGGTTCGAGGTGACAAATGTCTCATGCAGCGGTGATGTGTACTATACGGTATGGAACGTCACTCATATGGATGACATATCGCATGGTTCAGTCGAGCTCGGGCCAGAGGATCATGCGCAACGACCACAGCTGGATGCCCAATTCGACTTCACCTTCTGCCTGATCCCCTGTGGATATCCGACGAGGATTGCGGATTGCTATCAAGATTCTTGACATGCATGTTGATTACTGGACCACAGCCGGGATTACCGTGACAGCAAGCACCACCACGAGTTCAGCGTCTTCTACTGCGATGGGTATGTATGTACATGTACTTTCTGTACGACTTACAGCCCAGCCGACGCTTTCTTCCAGGACGGACGGCTGGAAATGTCCTTCCACCACCTAAAGCATCCCGGTTAGCCAGCCATCTCTCCCCCCGTGCATGGAATCAGGTCCGACAAGCTTACGTACCTGGCGACGTTTGGGTACTTGTCAGACTCGAGGAGGTCGATATTCTGCTGCGCGAGGAGAGTACCGTAGGGGAGGTGGAAGAGGTCCGCAAGCGTGAGCTCCTGCAGGATGGACGCGCGGGCGCGTCAGAACGAACGGCACGCAGCAATTCTGACTCGCTGCTCTGACTCACGTCACCAGCGAGGTACTTCGACTTGCCGAGGATGGTGTCGTACGCCGCGAGCTTGGACTCGAGGGTCGCCATGAGGCGCTCGACAGCGGCCTTGTCCGTCTGCTGACCAAACATCCTGTGCAACCGACTCAACATCAGCATCGGGGATCGACAAGCGCAGCGCCCTGACGTCGCGTCACTCACGGCTTGAAGAGGTTCTCGTACGCCAGAGAGTAGGCGAAGACGTCAAAGTTGCTCTGCTCGACGCTCGCGGCCTGCTCGAAGAGCGCCGTCTTCTTGAGGTCGGCGGGGTCGGGGATGAGCTTGCCGATGCCGCCGTACTTGAGCGCGATGTAGCGCGCGATGGCGCGACTCTCGTAGAACTTGAAGCCGTCGTCGTCGAGGTAGGGCACCTGGCCGAAGGGCTGCACGGCGAGGTGCGCGGGGGACTTGTACTCGCCCTTGGCGTAGTCGACGTTGACGAACTCGAAGGGGACGCCGAGCTCCAGCAGGACGGTGAGGACGCGCTTGGTGCACGTCGATGGCGGACTGCCGTGGAGCTTGAGGACCATGCTGGACGTCGGTTGGTGCGAGCTAGAGGAAGAGCTTTGATGCGGGGTGGGAGGCGGAGTGAGCTCGACGATCGATGTCCGTGTCCCCTTTATCCTGCTAGCGATTTGGGGACACCAAAGGTACGCGAACGTTCGCAAGCTTCACGGTGTCTTGGGCCCGTTCGGTAGCTCGAGTGGGTTTCGGTGGATTACATACCGCGCCCTCCTGCGACCGTCATTTGGAGGAGGCGACGACGGCTGGACGACTTTGTCAGCGTTGTAACTTCCAGTTGCGGCGGAGGTAAGCAATGACACTTTGATATTCCGATTCCACCGGGAATCGGTTAGCCTTTTACAACTACAAGCTCGAGCTCTTCGCTGACCGAGCCTGTGCGTGCCTACATGACATCCGTGTTCGTCGATGCGCTCGTTCTCTTTCAGCCATCGTGCATCATGTCGCTGCTGGAGACGCGTGGTTCAGTCGAGCTGCGGCCAGAGAATCACACGCAACGACCTCAGCTAGATGCCCAATTCGACTTGAGCTTCTGCCAGAGCCCCTGCATTGGCCGACGAGGGGCCGTTGCGAATTGCTACCGGGATCCTTACAATGCATGTTGGTTGCTGGACCATAACCGGACTAACCACCTCGTACTTGGATGAACAGTAGGCATGCAAGCCCTGCGGCCCAAGGATGGCGGCCAGGAAAGGCGCCGCAGAGGTACTTTCCGAGGATGCATCGGCATGAAGGTGTATGGCTGGAATGGGGTTTGAGGCCGGTGACCGACTCGGAAGAGAGTGCCACGAGTAAGCGGCTCGAGCACAATCGAGGCCAGGATATATTCGTAACAGATACAGTACGCGTCAAGACTGCGGCCCAAGTCCGAGTGAGAAGACCAGTAGCTCGGTTCCGTTCTGAGCTGGCAGGGCCGCCCGCATCGTGCACATACGCCCCGATCTCTCGTCGACTGCGAACCCGCCCTGCATATACGGAGGCATCTCCACGCCGGCTTCGCGAAGCTTCAGGTCATAGCGACTGACTGGGGATCCCGACGAGTTCGAGAGCGGCTCGTGAGCGTGAGCGTCCGGGATGCAGTCTTCCCCGAACTTGAAGGACAACAGTGTGAAGTCAAAGTCGTCGGCGGTGCGTAGGTCGTCGCTTTCGCTCTTGAGGAGGGCGTGTTTCCGTCCCAGCCATATCTCTGTGAACTTGTGCCAGCCGGGCAGATGGGGCGCTGTGATTCTGGAGGCGTGCGCGGTCGGGCGCCGTGCTGTGGAACCGCAGGCTTCCCCTGCAATATCTCTTCTGGGAAGAGGAAGATGCAAGACTTGTCCCTCCCCCCACCAGTGACGGAGCAGGAGGATGGTGAAACCGTGGATAGGGTCGAAGTGCACCTTCTGAGAGTCAAACTCGCCCCAAGGGACACGAGGATCGGGTAGCGGGTCGCTTTCAGACTCGGCGATAGGGGAGCCGAGAGAGAGATAGTCGTCTGCGCCGGAGCTATCCACGGACGAGAGAAGCATGTCCTCCGAGAAGCTGTAGGATTGGACTACGTATGTGGAGGCTGTGCGACCCAGGAGATACAGATGGTCGTCGTGGGCGTACGCCTTGACGCTGATGAAAGGCTGAATGAACATCGTGTCAGTGTCAGCACTTGAGGACGTCTATGGAATTTACCTCCGTATAACAAGGATCCAACCACCGCCCGGTGGTCCCAGAGAGGTGTACGAGGTTGATCCGCTCATAGCCAGGTAGAGGGAATCTGGGATTGAGCTGTTCGTTATACTCGCCGGCACTTTCGTCGTAGTCTCCTCGCGGTCGATCCAATTCCTGCAACGTACAAGCAATGATGTCGCCGGCGAGGCTGTGCGCCGATAGCTCGATCCACGTCTCCCAGTCTACTGGTTTCCCTTCGGGTAATGGCGGGATGGGCTGCCATGACTCGGCGATGATCCTCTCGTACGCAGGATCCGCACCAGGAACCGCGGGGTCGCCCTCTGCCAATTGGATGTCGTAGCATTCGATCGCACTGGTGATCAATCAGGTATCAGGATTATGATTGGCACATACTGAAAAGAGTACCCACTACTCTTCACAACCCTCCCGTCGACAAGCGAGCACGATCCTCCCCACGGTACCGGTTTTAGTTTGCTGCAGCACGACATCATCCACCACCCATCCGACCCGCATACTGGTCCGCAGTATGCGGCGCGGAGTCGTTGGATCACGTATCGACCAGACGTCGATCGTCGTCTGATCACCGAATCCTTGTCGACACCCTGGCCGTTCTGAGTATTCGCACATAGGAGCGAGGAGAACGAGGATGCCTCCTCCAGGGAAGAGGCGTTTCTCCATCCTGAATGGGTCATCTGTTCCGGTAAGGACTGAACGAGCGATGAGTTTGAAGTCAGGCATTGAAGACTGGACGTCGTGAGCGAAGGAAGGAGCGGCTAGATGACTGACTGTGTTGTAAGTCGGCAAGCTGAATGGTGAGGAAGCAGACAGCATCGTCTAGCGCTCACCTGAAATACAGAGCCTGAGGGTCTGAATGTGGAAGGGCAGAGGACGTGAGTTCCTGGCATCACTGCCCTTATATCATGACTAAAATCCACACAGCGCCACATCATTGTCCCATGCAGTGTGACGCAACCGGGCGGCTCGACATATTGGCAACCGATATGCACACCGCGGGGAGCGAGTGCTTTCGTAGCCCAGAACATTGGTGACACTGTGCCCGCTGACTCTGCGAAGTACGAGGTTTTCCCAAGTCCGAGTTCAGCACAAGAGCAACGCTGATGCACCAGTCTGGCCCACCCATAATCGAGACGAGATGGTCGTGAGGTCACGAAGCGCGAAGATCTACCTACAAGTCGGCAGACTACATAGACAGTCAGGGAGCTGGTTACCGGTGAGGGAGGGCCAGATGACTCACAAGTATGTCCAGCGCGGTCCCGATGTCGTGTACGCCGAGTGTCGAATATCGAGTCTGACGCCGCTGCTACTACGGAAGCTTGAGACGTTGACGATTGTCTTCTATCTGCTCTCCTCGACGACAGACGAGAGGGCCGGGCCAGCGACGTTCGGTACGAACTGCTCTATTAAGCACATCGGTCGATATCGAGAAGGGCTCATCGTTCGCGAAAAGCTGCATCGAGGAGAGCGTCAGATAGGTACGCTCCGGTTTCACGAGCGCGAAGATTTACAATAGCATCATGAAGAGGCTGTCTCGTCTGCGTAGGCGATGACTGGGTTGGAGAACGAGATACGGAGCGCTAAGCTCGAGCTCTACTGCGCATGCCCGGCTGTCGTTTCGTATATTCTCTCCTATAGGTGCTGGGAGTCTGCGGAGGTCGATCTTATAAATTTGAGTAGGTTGCGAGGACCTGAGGGACGTGAGGTCGTCATCGGCCAGAAGGTGCAACATACCCCGGAGAAATCAGTGGACGCATATGCTGTGCTGGTCGAGATGACGTGTATCTTTCGCTGTGAAGTCGAGCCTGGGCTCATGACATAGCAGGAAAACCGCTCTTGGAAGGAATCATATTGGGGTCTTCGACGGGCTACATACACAAGAAACATGGTAGGAACTCGCACCTGGATCAACAAGGACTCGACCCACGAGGGTGAAATCGGAGTCATCGGACTCTGTGCCGTTCAGCCATGTCTGGCTGGTAGTGGGAGCATTGTAGGCCGTTCAGATACACATCGCGCGTTGTTGCAAGCTCGTCGGCGTTGGTGCTCACGAGCGTGAATTTCGATGGAGAGAACGGGGGCACGGATCTCTGGGGTTGGCGAGTAACACTGTCTGTGTTGTCCTGGAGGTCGCAAGTGTGCTCGACGATTGGCGCATTTCGATGAGGAGTCGGCAAGAGAGAAGACGAAGCAGATATCGTCGTCGTCGTCGTCGTCGTCGTCATGGCGGAGCGCCCAATGGCAACGTCGAGCAGCGCCGGCGGCTATGTATCAGGCTCGCGCGCGCGGCAAGTTCACCTTCGTCGATGTTGACCTCCCACTCGATGCATACCTCAACCAAACCTCAACAGGACGACAGTCTCGGTACCATGACAGTAGGCGATGAGGCTCACGAATACTTATTCTTGATAGCGTTACATGCACACAAGGAAACATGTCAAAGACTTGCAATCACATTCTATGCTCTGTAAGGAGGGAGGAAGGCATGTTGGTCTAGACGCTACTCCCTGCTTATGTTCGCTGATGGGACGGCAAAGCTTTCTATATGCCAAAGCTCCTGTTGCCCTTCACCAACAATCTCTCCTCCTACTGAATGGTCTGCGGCGACATTTTGGGCTCAGAAGGGCTCATCCTTCGTCATACGTCTACTGCTGGCCCCATTCCATCTCCGACATAGTTCACTTCGGTGCACTTAGGGAGGCTCCGGAATTGCAGCGACTGCGAAGTTACCCTCACACCTGATGGTGCTTACAAGACTCTTACACGCCACTTGCTTCGCCGAACAGGCGGGACATAACCTACGCTGTCCTTTGGCTTCAATGCCAGTCTCCCTCCCCCGTCTCCACTTCCGAGGCATCTCTAGGACCTCCTGCAAGTGTCTCCCGCCATTACGCCTCCCATCGCAATGTACGACTCTCAGGAGACACTCGATGAGCGATCACTTGGTGCCATGCGGCCCTCTCCGAGTGATAGGCTAGCCGAGTCGCGCCCTCTGGACGTTCTTGTGGACAACATGTTCCTAGATCTCTCGCGCGACCCCTACGAAAGCTCAAACATCAGGAATAGGACTCCTTCACTCTCTGCCTCTCGCCCTACCCTCGTTGTGAGCCGAAACGCGTCCGCCGTGCCTCTACCAGGGGGTGTGGAGAATTCAGAGAAGCCTCTGAACAAGCCCCGTCTCAGTAACAAACGGCGGTTGCTCTTCCTCACGCTGGGCGTTGTCGGTGTGGTAATATTCATGGTCTTCCTCGCTGTCTTCCTCCCCGTCTACTTCACTGTCATAAAGAAGCCTCCAAACTCTTCCGTGGCTAGCGCAAGTGCGAGCCCTTCGCCGTCCAGCACGGCAAGCACCACCACTAGTTCAGCGTCTCCTACCAGCACAGGCGCGCCAGCACCAACGACTGGCGGCGATGGGTCGGTTATCACCCTCTCGGATGGAAGCAACTTCACATACCGCAACGCGTTCGGCGGTTACTGTGCGTAGTCCTTCCCAAATCTCACTGTTCGTTCTCAGGTGCTGACAATGCCCATGCCGTGACTTGCACATACAGGGGTTGACGATCCCACGAACCCGTACAACAACAGCGCGCGTGCACAGTCGTTCACGCCGGCACTCAGTGAAGCTTGGAACTACTCGCAGAACCAGATTCGCGGTGTTAACCTTGGCGGCTGGCTCGTTCTCCAGCCGTATATTGTCCCCGCCTTGTTCGAGAAGTACGAGAATGTCACCTCGAACTCCTACCCTCCCTGGTGGGCCGGCGGTCGACGAGTGGACCCTCAGTGTCGTGATGCGGAATGACACGAGTAGTACCGGGGGCATTGATCAGATAGAGCAGCACTATAGTACGTTTGTCGTGAGTGTTCCTTTGTCACCTTACTCTTCGCTATTCTGAAACTCGTACTCGCATATGCAGACTGAACAGGACTTCGCCGAGATCGCAGGCGCGGGCCTCAGCTGGATCCGCCTTCCTGTCCCATACTGGGCCATCGAAACCTGGGACGACGAGCCGTTCCTCGCCAAGACGGCGTGGAACTACGTCTTGCTCGCGTTCAGGTGGGCCCGAAAGTACGGCCTGCGCATCTTCCTCGAGCTGCACACAGTTCCGGGTTCGCAGAACGGTTTCGACGACTCCGGTCGTCTGGGCACGGTCAACTTCCTCAACGGGTACATGGGTATCGCGAACGCGCAGCGGACGATGGACTACATCCGGTATCTCGTCGAGTTCATCAGCCAGAAGGAGTACGAGGACGTCGTCCCGATGTTTGGCATCGTGAATGAGCCGCTCTTGGAGGTCATTGGTCGTGATCAGCTGACGCGGTTGTGAGTGCACAGTCGCTACTGAAGATCTTCACAGATATATGCTCATGCGTACCTGAATGGTAGCTACCTGCAAGTGCACGACATGATCCGAAGCATTGTAAGTCTGGTGCAGAGGTAGAACACAAGCCCTCGCCAATGCTGAAGTCTAACCTGACAGACCGGAAAGGGAAAGGGCCCATACATCGTCATCCATGATGGATTCCAAGGAACGATATCCTGGAAGGACTTCCTGCCCGGCTCGGACGTACGTCATAGATGAACGTCATATACCCTGTAAGACTGACGAAACTTATAGCGTATCGCATTGGACACGCATCCGTCTGTCCTCCGTACTGGGGTAAGATTCAGCGCACCCGGCTATCTGTTCAACTAAGTTCAATCCGTTCTGCAGGGCCTCGTCAGCAACCTTACTCTTCCCCTAAGCTTCTGGCCCTCCGTCGGGTGCATCGCCTATTCGAACAATCAGTCGCAGTACGACTTCGGGATCACGATCTCGGGCGAGTTCAGTGGGGCAATCAACAGTTGCGGGAAGTGGGTCCTCGGCGTCGGGCAGAACTCTACCTCGGCGGACTGTGATGTCTGGGACGACTGGGCGAATTGGACGCAGCCGATGAAGGATGGCATCAAGGCGTTCGTCATGTCGCAGATGGACTCGATGGCGCTTCCCGGGTACTTTTTCTGGACGTGGAAGGTCGGGAACTCTTCGGTCACCGGGAAGGTCGAAGCACCCTTCTGGTCCTACAAGCTGGGTCTCGACAACGGTTCGTACTGGTCATTGTGCTATACAGTAGTCTGACGAGCTCTCCTGTCCAGGCTGGATACCATCCGACCCCCGCGAAGCATTGGGAACCTGCGCCTCCCTCGGCTACCCCCAAAACCTTCCTTGGAACGGCACGTACCAGTCCTGGCAGACGGGCGGTGCGGGCGCCGGAACGATCTCGTCGACCGCCCTCGCTTCGTTTTCGCAGTATCCTCCGCCCTCACTCTCGAACGTCAACGGCGCCGACCCCACGCAGCTGCCCATGTACACGGCCACGGGCGTCGTTCAGACGCTCTCGACGCCCACGTTTGCCTCCGCGACCGTCACCGGCGGCGATGGCTGGGCCGATGCCGCTGATACCAGCCTCGCTGCTGTGCAGGTTGCATACTGCGCATACCCAGACGCGTGGGGTCCTCCGGCGGGCTCTACAGTGGTTGTGTGCAGCGGCTCGACCGGAACTGTTTCGGCCACCTTGATTACAAGCATTGTCCGCAGTACCACGGGAGCCTGACGGTTGTGCAGTACTAACGTTTGCATAGCTTCTTCAGAGCTCTGCACTACGATATTCTCTCTCGTATGTCGTAGAATTCGACGAATGTCTTCGATCAACTTGATACGAACACTGCGCGTTTTCGGATGTTCATAGTAGTGACCACGATGAAGATATCTGAAGGACACCTCACTGAAACGTCAAGACTGCCATGAGAGGCTCGGTAGGGATGTGTACGTGATCGTGAGACTTCCCATGGAGGAGATCGTACCCGAATCCATCGCAGCTCCTGAACAGATATCAGTATGAATATGCTGTACGCGGGAGGGTGGCAACTTGCGCACCAAGATGACGGGCATGTCGGCGATGTCGGGACCACACTGGTGACTTCACTATCAGGGGTCTACGAGGTTCTGTGCTATAGACATTCAGTTCCGTCAAAGGCTTGTGGGCACCGCGTGGAAGCCTCCTGTCTCGCGTTCAAGCGCGTATCTGTCAAAGGATGGAGGTCATCTGTGTTTGATACCACACGAGAGCTACGGTGAGTGATTTCTCCGTACCATACACATGGGCTGCGGCTCTTGCAAGGTGATATTGCTAGGAGTAGATCCGGCAGCCGAGAAGAACCCTAGTATGCTGGCATCCCCACTGGCAACCGCATTTGAGAGCCAATACTTGGCGAAGAACGCAGACAACAGTATTCTTTGCGATACCAGAAGGTCTCATGTACGTGTACAGTGAGGTTTTCGCGTGAGACCTTTAGTCTTGCCAAGGTTGCAGTGCGGGCCGAATGCACGTCGAATCGCTCACTGTCACGGTGATCGCATCCGACGCACTGGCAATGAATGGCTCACACTGACCGATCCCGGGTGCTCAATGTGTCCTGACCGTCATGGCTCGAACTGGCGGATGAAGACGATGTTAACGGGCAAGTCGCAGGAGCGGTATCAACCTGTGTCTGTCAATGCGGTGTGGGCGCGGGCTCTTATCGTTCACTATCAACGTTAATGGTCACTAGCACTTCTTACCCCGAATAATGCTGTGCTATATCAAGGCTATATCGCATATTAATTCGTACGGGCTTACCTCCTTACTTCCGAGTACTTACTAGACTCGACGCCTCCAACGACGACACTTCGTAAGGTCATAGTGGACTCACTGTCACAGGGCCGCTTCATATTGAGCTCCATATTCCATTCGGGCACCGGGGACATGTTCAACAGTCACGCCGCGAGTCGACTAGATCTATGATAGTGCATGACGCCACCGAAGTCCTGGAGCATATGGTATGTCCTTACCTCGGGAAGCTTATGTACTAGTTATTGCCGTATGTATCGGAACAGTGGCCGCCCATACCACCAGGCACTGCAGGGGCTGTGACCATCTGGCACCGTCATCATCCGACTGCCAGCGGACACATCCTTGGTTGCGTCAAGAAGCAGCCGGAAGTTTTCCAACTGCATGAGCGTTGAACCACTGTCCCCTCCATATGCATCTTCGTTACAAGGTTTGATACTAACGGCATCTCATCGCCCCTAGGACAGCGCCAGCAGGTTGTTGCTCCGCTCACGAGTCCGCTCTTCTGGAGCTTGTGGCCCTATTCCACCAGCGGTCTGATATCACACCGTCGTCTTTAGGGCTTCTAGTCATCATCATGAAGCTCTAGACACTATAAGTACCAGTGCCACCTGCGATGCCGCACAAACCTCAGTGCAGTTATGGACCCATCGTCGTCCACCCCAGTTGTAGGCCCGGTCCCTCCCCTCGACAACACCCTGGGAGCCTGGCTGATAGGAACGTTCATAGGGCTACTGTGAGTCTCCGAACTCCGAGCGTACTACTCGTTACCACTCACCCGTATTTTGACAGCCTTCAGGGTGTCGCATATCACCAAACGTCCCGGTACTTCTGCCTTTATCCTCACGACCCACGTTATCTGAAGCTCTGGGTATGTGCTTGCCGTGTCTACGACCTGTAGACCTGATGATCGATGACTGGTCTGCTAGGTTGTCCTAATCACGTATGCCGTTCTACTGCTAGCTATGCCCACATATGCCGTCGTCCTGACTGACTCGGGATGTAGCCTGGTGGAGACCGTGAATGCTGTCCTGTCTATGCACACATGGTACATGGCATTCCAGTCATCGGGCGTGATTTGTACAGTCTCTCTGACATTTTCCTAGCTACTACTACCTTGTCACAAACTACTTCAGTGCGACCCCACTCCTCGCCCCTGTGTGGTGAGTATGGTACTCCTAAGCCGTCATCGGACTAACCATTCCGCAGGTCTCTGAAGGTACACACGACTCAGATCCAACCGAACGTGTCAACAAGCTAATAATTGGCTTAAGTTCCTTCCAGTGCCTGGAGTAAGTGTCCGCAACCCGTATGATTTTGCCCCATAATATTTCATTTCGCAGGCTGCTGCTACTGTCATAACGCAGTTGTACGTACTCAACATCTTGTACTGGTAATTGCAAACTGACATCATTCTATAGCTTCTTTGCCCGCCGCATATACAGGAGTCAGTTCTTTTGTCACACATCTAATTCAAGTGCATACTGAGTAGGACGCTACACCTCAGTTGATACACGATTCAGACCGATAGCCGTCTTTGCAGTAAGTCATCAATAATTGTATGCACGTCGGGCGCAAGATACTTATACATACTCTTTGCAGGGCTCTCTTGTAGTCGCTGCCGCCGGTGAGCTTGTAGGCTCGAGACAAGGGGGTTCACAGCTTATTCCAGATCATTCCTCAGGCTGTTACATCGGTAGGCATCGTACAGTGTCTGTGTCCGAACGGCGAACCACCACTACTGATCAAGCTGGCACTGCTAGCTATGACGGGCGTAGGGTACATCTGTCAGGCTCCGTGAATGCGTAGGCCGGTAACTAATCGACACTATTCACAGATGGTATGCCCCGAACACTGAGAAGTTCGTGCAGCACTCCGTATGTTCCTACGCTCTTTGTCCTTCCGCCACCGCGACTCACGGCCATCTGACCTGGCACAACATACGTCGATAGTTGCTGCCGTCTGTAGGAGCCGGCATGCTTCTCATCGGCGACGGTCTGCTCACATCGACTTTGATCATATTCCTGCGACGGAATCGAACCGGTGTCACCCGGTGCGTTCTGGGACTCTCCAGTTGAGAGTTGCTCTTAGTAACCCATATTATAACCCTCTCCCAGGACCGACTCAATGCTCGATACCATCGTCATGTATACAGTCAGCAGTGGTGCGTTATTCTCTTGGTGGGCCGTGACTTACAGATCGTTGATAAATACTTCAGGTCTAATCATCTGGTATGTTCAACGACCGGACTAGGTTTGGCTCAGGCTCCGGACACCGCTCATGAACGTTCCGTTGGCATAGCATAGCCAACACCCTGACCCTAACTTTTGTGAGGTCTAGCTCCAAGACGGAGCGGTATAGATGCTGACACCATTTGGCAGACTATCGCTTTCCCTGACGATTTGATCTACGCCGCCATGTCACTTGTCCTCGCAAAGCGTAAGAACCCACTGCATCATGTCATACTACCGCCGCTCACGCAGTACCCCAGTGTATTCCAATTCCTTTCTCGTCTCGTAAGCTCATCACCGACACCTCTCTCGCAAAACACGACTTACTGACGCTCCGTAGGCTGAATGCACGGCAGTCGCTCATTAACCGAGGCGTTATAATGGAAGGAAGCAGTCAATTTGGATTGTCGTTCAAATTGTCTGTTGTTAGGCAAACCCCCGGCCCCGAAATATCCTTGGGCTTGCGTCGCTTTCAAGTGCCACTTGAGCGGGTGGAGCAGGTGCGTCTACGACCACTGACCCTCATGTATGATGCATCAGTACTTGACAATAATGTTTGTAGCATCTCCATGTCTCAAATCACGCGAGGTTGGATTCGGCCGCGATGGAGATGAAGGTCGTTCCGGAGGACCATGTTGCGAACGGCTCTGTTGACAGCATGGCTACTCTCGAACGCAGAGAACGTGGTCCCACCGACGCTGCCGACATCGCCTGATCGTCTCGCAAATGCGATCCCCACTGTAGATTGAACGGGTCCCTCGTATCACGTACACGGTCACGCAATGCTTGGAGACCATGGCCATTAATTCAGCACCGCCATATGCACTTCTAGTATGTTTCAGGGACTACCGCAGAGTGAAAGGAATTCGTATCGAGAAACGTTACCTGCCATTCTATTGCTTGCCAGTGGGTTCGTACGCAAGCAAATCATCGGGGGCAAAAGTACTACTCCGCCGGCACTGGGACCTTGCCGAATCACTTCTGCGAAGACATCACGCAAAAAGCGTGCACTGCGCGATTCTAAGGGAAAGGTGCTAGTGTCGACATGGGTGCAAGTCCGAGGAGTCACCTCTACCTGCACATGCGTCGGACAATGATTCTCGCGACAACTGAAGAGCTGGGCCTCACTACGGTCCAGCGTTGCCCGAGGACAAATGTGAGTCGACTGGGAGGAGATGCACCCTTCCCGACACTTCCCGCAATCGCGCATGGCATGCATGTCACACTCTCGCTAGCATTCGGATCCTCAACTTTACAACAGAGTGTCTACATGCGGGAACAGAACTCAGGTCGCCCTGAGAAGAGAGAGTGACATCAGAACGGTGACAAGGTGTATAGATAGTAGTAAGTGGCTCACTCGGTGTCGACTACGACATTGAAGAACGATTACGACGGCGGGACGATGATGGACGCAGTGCCCGGGGTGTAGCAGAACCCATTGTCGAGCCGGGTCCCGCAGCTGGCCAGCTGGTTGCAGCTCCCGCCACAGTTGCCCCGGTCGCAGAAGCCGACGTTGGCCGTGGCAGCGAGGCACGACGTGCCCGAAGCGGAGATGCACGTCGCACCGCCGTTGTAGACCGAGCAGCTGCCGCCGCACACGTTCTGGGTGCGCTTGGTGCAGTAGGTCACCATGACGTTCTCGGCGGCGCGTGGGGCGTTGCGGTCGATGGGGGTACCGACATAGGTGATGTCGGCGTCGGTCGTGTCGAGCCAGTGCAGGAACTCCTCCGTAGTGAGGATGCCTGTCTCGATCTGCCGGGGAAAAAGTGGGAGTGAGTCGGCGTGAAAGACCTGCAAGCGGGGACTCGACGGCGACGTACGGGCGACGCAGTCACTTGAGAGATAGTTGCAGCAGCGACGGCGAAGGCGAGAGCGGCGAACTTGGCGGTGAACTGCATGGTGGATGCGAGGGTTGGCTGGTAGTTCTGGCTGTTGCTCGAACTGACGTCCTCCTTCGAGTTCATCTGGCTTTTATCCTCTACGACTTTGCGTGTCTTGTTGATACAGGTCTCATGCTATTCGCCAATCGCCACAAACGTTCTTCGTTGGGGTCGAGTCCGTGCAGGGGGCTCGTCGGCTTTCAGACCAGGCTGTACCACGACTGGTCACCGGTGGTGCTGTAGACGCGCTGTTCAATTCCTCAGGCGTTTCATGGGACAGCGGGACTTCGTAAGATGGGCCAGCCTCTACGGGAAACCTTGTCAGTACATGACTAGGCACGACGTGATGGCCGTAACACGCACCGGACAACTGGTCGACCTCAGGGTCCGTATGCTGGAAGTCCTTGTTCATCACAGCCGGCCTGCATATAGATGACCGACGGTGGCCCTGGTTTGGTTGTGGTCAGACCCACAGTGACTACACACAAAACTATAATGAGCGTCGTAGCACGATCAATAAACTTACACTTGTTGAGTGGGACAACAGCGGACCGTCGGGCCTCAGTAGACTGCGTACATAGCACTGCTTGAAGTGTGCGGCCATAGATGCCCAACAGCAACCATACAGCGTGTGTGTCTTGCGTTCTCGTCCCCGCCGCTACCTGTCGAGGCCTACGAATTCCGAATGTCTCAGGAGTTAGAGCGACCATCGCGAAGAGCGAACCATTGACTGTATAGACACTACAACAGATTGATGTCGAAGTCGATGGAATCGGTGAACTTCGCCCGACGAAACGCGGAATTTCCATAGATTTGGTAGAGCAGCGCGGCCTGCCGAGATAGACCTCAGTAAGGTTTGTTCACCATTTCCGGGACCTTGGCGCGACTAAGCTACGTCCAGGGGCTACCGGAATGTACTTAACTGGCTGCGACAAGTGCGCACTCAGAACATCCAGCGTTCAGCGTAAGCAGCGGCGTGATGGAGCGAGGGGGAGTGAGAGCATATGAAACGCTCACCGGGATGCAGGAAGACTCCGGGCCACCAACGTCCAACGCGAGGAACAGACCTAAAATCGCTCAATCGCAGAACGAGGCTCATACGGCATTTCCTCGGGCAGGAATATAGACTGCGCATAAGGCGGCGCGCGGAGCTATTCTGTTAGGGCGTCCATCTCGACAGCGGGAGACTTCCGACCCAATTCCTGAGGGAAGAGCACGAGCCCATAGATCTGCCAGCAAGTAACGAACAACGTAAGTACCGCAGTAAGCTTTCGTAAACCCTCCTTTCAGACCCTACTCACATGGTGGTTTATCCCAGGAGATTCAGAACAGGCAGCTGGAACCTGGATATTCGCTGTGTTGGCGGCCACTCTGGGTTGCCCCAGACTATGTTACTATAACCGCCAGCAGTGGTCTCAGACAGCCACAGCCTAGCTGGTCTGAGGCTAGGGCAAAGGGTTCATCTTGTGCTAGACTTCCTGTCAAGGCTGGGGGTTACTTACCCGGAACGTATACGACCTCCTTCCGCTCTTCCAGCTCGGTTTCGGGGATGCTGTCGAAGTGCAAACCATCGGGCTCCTAAGCTGTGCCATATATCCAGTACCAAACCGACTGGAACCAGCACGATGCCGATGCCGAGGGCGGGGGCGCGTAGCGTCGGGGCACGATGCGGAGGGGCGGGTCTGTAGCCCTTCCTGAACTGAAGAAAAGTCAGTCACTGTCAACTACGGAGGGGAACAAACAGACACCAAAAGATTTGAGACATGAAAGAGGCCCGATATCAGGAATACACTGTTGTTGCAGCCAACAGAGCTCACGTCGAACGTCTTGCAGCGAGATCGCGAGGCCGGAGGCGTCCGCCGGCTGCGCTGCTCGTCATCGGCAACGTAGTCATAACCGTTCCTCACTCAATCTCCTGTTCGTTGGGAGATGTGCGAGACTTACTTGGCTACAGCACTGTTGAGCGGGGGAAGAGCAGGAAGTTGGGAGAGAGACCGCGGTGTTGCGCAGCTTGCGCTCACGTCATCATCCGTATATGGCATCGCAAACGCTCGTCAATTTACGCAAATGGAAGCTCAGACGCCGGCGGCGACTACTCTTGGCGCTTGCCACGTCACGGCTCACTTGGACACAACGTCTGCCTTCGAGGGAACACCCCGCTTTCTGAGACTCTCCATCGGCCCCTTGTTATACCCACTGCTCGGAATGAATTATTATCAGAGAAAACTGTCATCATTTGAGAGGATTGTGTCTCGGCCACTGCGGTGGACTTTGTGGTGCGTAGTAACAACGAGAGGATTGAGCAACTGGTACTCAGGCTTTTGACTTTAGGACATACTTCACAAGTTGATATTGTTGTTAGGCCAGTCTGACTGCAAATCACTGCATTGCACTGCACTGTGGATCGGGCATCTGATGTCTATACCGCCGACTCACGAACGACCGACTCCGCCGTGGCCCGTCGGTTCGCCATAGATTCTCACTGCTGATGGGGTACGCACTGGCTCTCGCGATCTGCAGGCGATTTTTCGGGCGGTCTGGGATGAAGGGGGCACACACGGAGAGCGAAATAGCCGGCAACGATACTCGGACGGTCGTCGGTACGTCTGCTCACTTACTACGTCAGACCCCATTTGAAGTGTTGCGCCGACCTCCGCTTACCTCCGCGTGCACAGTACTGGATGTAGTCTTTGACGTTACGCGCGTTGAGCTGCCACATTCCCCGTTAGTAACGCCGCAGCTCCCCACCCTCACGAACTACACAACCAGATTTACAACCCTCGCCCGAGCCGTACCGTCATCGCTATGGCGACTGCTCAAGTCGCTGCCACACCTGCTTCCGTGAGTGGAACATCCTGCAGACCAGCTTGCATACTGACTCGCTGTCTCTGAAGGAGGCCAATACATACCATCAGCACGAGCGAGTCTCTTAAAGGGCTTGACGCGACCGACGAACGAGATCACCTGTGTACGTCGACAAGCCCCTAGCGTATCCGCCCCCGCGTTGCCCCGAAAATTATGGTTAGCTGCTGCATCAAGCGCATCTAGGACGTGTGCGACGACATCTGCACCGTGTACACGCACGACGGCGAACCAACGTATCTCAACACCACCAGCGCGACGTGCCTCTCCGCTACCGACAACATCGACTTCTGCGACCACGGCGAACGCAGCGTAGCTGCAGCCAGCTCTCAAACTGCGGAGCCAAGCTCGGCCACGAGTTCTGCTGGGCCGATACCGCCGACACGTCCGTCTGTTGGCATGCAGACCTGAGTGCCCGCGCTGCCTTTGGGTGAGTTCGTTAACGTTCTTCTGTTGCTGTACGCTAACCACTGTTCCCAGCTTCATCATGTACCTTACAAGAACTTCGGACCAGTTTCTATCTCTTTAGTTATGTCTACCGTACGGAAGCCGGTCGGAAGCCGATGCGGCTTGAGAAGCCCAACAGCGCTCGAAGGAGCGTGAGTAGAGTGGACGAACAACCAAAGCATGACAGCGCATGACCTCGATTCAGGCGATGGCATAGCATACCTCGCAGTCAAGGCGCAGACAGATCTCAACCCTCCGGTTCCGTTGATGTTGTGTTGATGTCGGAGGTCGGTCTCCTTTACCAGTTTCGGGCCATACAATCTTTCTGATGTTAGGCTTCAGCGCCAGCGGGAGCACTACCGCCCAAATTTCCTTTGAAATTCATTCCAACACTCTGACCGCCGAGGGTCAAGAAGCTCTTCCTCAGGTGACACTTGATCGTCGGGGCGGACTACCGAGTGAGAAAAGGTACCCGTGTGTGACCACCCCGACGCTTCCTCCTGAAGTCTGGTACCCACCGGGTCAGCGGGCCTAGCTGCGTCATGGAAAGTTCAGTCACCGCTAGGTAGACCCAAGCCTCTCACGCGCTCCGACCGCGGAACGCCGGCCTTCCAGCTGAGCGATTCCCCTGGACCTTTATCTTCGCCTCAGGTACTGGCCGAGTCCACTTCCTTCCCCTTTCCTATGTCTCTGGAAGAGAAGCAAGGTGTTGCGAGTGGGTATGACGAGAAGGAGGCTTCTCCGAGTAGCCTTCTTGATGTAGAGCTCCCGGATGGAGAGCTGCTCGCACAGGACATCCGTCCTTCAGCGGAGCGGCAACTCGTCCGTACGCTCGATATGCGTCTACTTCCAACCATCATCCTCATATTCATCATGAACTACATCGACGTGCGTCCGTCATTCCCTTGGTTACCGTCGAGATGCGGCGTGGCTCACGTTATGACTGCCTCTATGCATGCAGCGTCTTGCAATAACATCGGCCAGGCTCAAAGGCCTCGAGCAGGACCTCGGACTGACAGGTGAGATGGCTTCGTGCTCTCGATCGGTACGATACTGACCGCCTGGTACAGATATCCAGTATTCCACAGTCCTCGCTATACTCTACGCCTCCTACATTCCGGCGAACATACCTTCCAACATGGCGAGTCTGCGTGGCAGCTGAAGTCTCGAATCGTGCTGACTAGATTACAGATCCTCAATCGGATCTCCAGGTGGGTGCAGACGTGGACTTCCCGCCGTAGTACTCATGATCTCTTCCCCGGGGTCACAGGCCTTCCTACTACATCGCCACATGTGTTGTTCTCTGGGGCCTGACAAGTGCGCTCACTGGGGTATGTGATGCGTGAGCACGTGGTTGCACGTGGTTGTCTGTGGGACACTGACGATGCGGCTTCAGATCACCCGCAGCTACGCTGGAATCCTCGTCGCTCGAATCTTCGTCGGGCTCCCCGAAGTGAGGCTTGTGAGCACTACATGTCTTCTTGTTGCTAACCGACGTAGGCGGCGTTCTACCCAGGAGGAGTCTATCTCCTTTCGCGATGGTACACAAGGAAGGTCAGTCCCCCGCATTCTCCTCTCTACCCTTTGTGCGCGATCCGCTGACGTACTGACAGGAGCTCTCGTTCAGGTCCGCCATTTTCTATGCGGGTCTGATGATCTCGAATGCGTTCGGAAGTGTAAGTCTTCGTAACCATTCCTGGATATGTGATCTCTCCCGGCTTCCGCTCCTCACAGACTGATTCCGCCCATTCTTCAGCTCATGGCCGCCGGGATTCTGGCCCGAATGGAAGGGAAGCTGGGAATACGCGCCTGGAGGTGGTACGTCTATCGAGACTTTCACTTCGACTCTCTCTCAAGCCACGCACGTCCATGACAGGTTATTCTACATCGAGGCATGTTGCGGCCGTATTGCAATAGTTCTGGGCATTTTCTTATACAGCCCCGTTCGTGCCAGGGTTCGATCACTGTAGTCGTTGGCATCCTTGCAGTGTGAGTGACACTGAACTACAGTCTGCGCCTCCGGCACGCTAACCGGGACGATCTCTTCTAGTTTCATTCTACCAGACTATGTACGCTATCCCGGCGCGGGAGAGAATGCACCACTCACGTTCGGATATGTAGCCTCACAATACTCGCTGGCTCAGTCCTGCTCAGCGCCGGCTGGCTCAGGTACGCCTGGCGGAGGACGCGGGCGAAGCAGACGAAGATACCGACGCTGATTCGTACGTGACGTACCTTCCGAGCAAGATCTCATACTTACTCTTCCCTGCATAACGTCTTTCACCTGCGGCGCAGAGCGTTCAAGGGGCTGGTCATGGCGCTCAAGGACCCGAAGGTGATCATATTCGCGGTCATGATCTGCTGTCTGCTTCTGGGAACAGGATTTACAACCTTCTTCCCGACGTACGTCGTTCTCTAGCGCACCAGTTCTTGCACTGATTCCGCTATGCAGGATTGCCGGAACTCTCGGCTTTTCGTCCACAGTGACACTACTCCTCGCCGCGTACGATCTTCTACTTTCTTGGATGTCGAGACAGCACTGGTAGCTGACATCATGTGTAGTCCTCCATGGGTCTTCGCGACACTTGTGAGCTGCATCAACGCTTGGCACGCTGGTACGAGTCTCAGCAAGAACGTCCGTCCTTCACATTCTGACACTATTGCGTAGATCGTACCGGAGAGCGCTACTTCCATATGTGCATACCGTACTGGGGTATCATCGTGGGGTACATCATCGCAGTCAGCACCATGTCCGTACCCGGACGGTACGTCTCCATGTTCCTCATGGCCGGCGGCTCCGCAGGTACGGACCAAGCTCCATTTCGTGCATGGTTGAGTCTACCTAACCGATCCTTGCTTCTACTGATAGGTCATGCCCTCTCACTTGTCTGGTTGGCGAACGCAATACCGCGGCCGCCCGCAAAGCGATCTGCCGCCATCGCCATCGTGAACGCTGGCGGGAACATAGGTACAATGTCAGTTCTGTTGAGTTTTCACCCGATGTGCCCTCTCGTTACTAACTCGGTTGCGTGCATCAGGATAAGCTCGTTCGTCTGGAAGGCGGATTGGAGCCCGCAGTACCACCAGTCGATGTTCATCGGTATCGCCGCGCTTGCGCTCGGGATCTCCCTTGCTACCGGTAATATCTCTGGTGGCACATCCGCTACACTCCATGGCTGATCTCTGACACAACAGTTATGCGTTGTATCCTCGCATACGAGAACAAACAACTCGAGCGCAAGGAACTTCTTACCTTGACTGCGGGAGAAGAAGATCGAGTCAAGGGGGCTGCTCGACTGGAGGGGGTTACTTACGAGGAGGCAGTAGTTCGGAGGCGTGGCTTCCGTTACCTACTCTGAGCGCCAGGCACGAGCGTGGTCGAAGTAGTTGATCTATGTCATGCTGACGTGTCGTAGGCAACTATATCCCGTCCTTCTTCTGTACAAGAAGGCACCAGCACCTCTCCGAGCCTAAAGCGAGTCGAAGACCAGCGCCCTGACTTCTATCGACTGCCTATGAGGTGCATCCGGCGGACTCCCAGAGTCCGTGAAGGCGGAGTGAGGAGTCAAGCGCGCAGTCCCATCCTCCGCAGAGTCGAAACACTTGATGAGCGTCACCTCGTCGGGAGTCTGGTCCGACAAGTAATGGAACTGCATGCTCGGGTTGTACCGCACGCTGAACGTGCTGCCCTCCCTGTCCGGGTAGATGAGCTGGACAGAGACCAGGTCGTCCGGGCCGACTGTGCGCCAATCGCCCACCGCTAACGGCTTGTGCGCGACCGGGTTTTGGATTGGACGCCAGACGTTGATAATGCGGACGCGCGATGACAGAAGACGATCCGCATCCTGTGGGAGATGGCGGTGTACTCGGGCGCGAGCGGCCTCATATGTCTGATCGACGTGCACCCGCTCCTAGGTTTCGGTAAGCGCTACGCGCAATCGAGAGCGCAAATCGCCTTGGACTTACAACCGGGCCTCGAGCTCCCATATTGTCAAGGGTCTCGGTAGTCGCACAGAGTCTGGAGCAACCTTTGCGTCAGTCGAGGCTACTTGATAATTGACAACAGAGATGATTACCGTAGGGTGTGATCGAACAAGAGGATCCGCTTCGCGCCTGTCACCGACTTGAGCAAGTCTTCAACCTCCGCGTAGTACTTGGTCTTGATGGCCTCCGGATCGGCGAACTCCGTGTGCGTACTGTACCACTGCACGTATTGAAAGCCATTCTTGTCCAGGTTGTACTCGCTCTCCCTGCCACGGACGTCATGCACGACTACCGGACGGGATTCCGAGCCGAGATTGTTGTGGGTGGTGCCTTCCGGGGGCGTGAACACATACTGGTACGGTTCGTCGTGACCGATAGGTACGTAGAAGGTCATGGTCGTGTGAACATCTCGAGGGGAGGTAACGGTGGGAGAGAAAACCATCGGAAAGCAGAGGACGATGTCTGTGTGACGATACGAAGTGAGCTGGGAGAAGTCTGGGTGATGACTGACCGGGCGGCTAGATCCCAGGCTTCGTGGCGGACGCACGGGCCAGGCGGAAGGCTTTAGTCAGTAGGAACAGGTGACAGAACATGAATGCATGACTGGCGAAGCACATGACCGCTGCGGATGGGCAGGTACCTAGAGGAGAGAAGTTAGTCCTCATTCAAATCCCAAACGCAATCCTGGAAAGTGATACAGGACTGGACTCGCAACGAGAAAGGTCGTATATACCAAAGGGACGCTATGCGCGACCGTCCATGACGTGGCATGATGAACAGAAAGAAGAAGATTTAGTATTCAGATGGCGCAAGAGCAAGTAGAAATACAACAAACGAATGGGTCGCGTGTCTTGCCTTGATGAAACGTCACAGCCACCGTGAGTCGCGGACTCCTGGACAACCAAAAGGAGATACCTCCAGATATGTGCGATCGGGATAGGCTTGTATAGAGACTGAACTCCTGTCGGGAATTGCGATCGGAGTCCTATCGGGACTGTCTGTATACAGAGTACAATTTCCTATCGGGATTTCGGACACGAAGCGAGCTGGACCCCCAGACGACGTTGCCCGTCGACACTGCAGAATGGGACTTCTGGGGAGGATGTGCTGCGGACAAAGGGCTGATATATGTGACTCCGACAAGCATTGATGCAATACCTCACGCACTCACTAACCATCTGGTCACAACGCTCGCACTTAGTGAACCACTCGATACGAGAATGGCTCCTGTGATCTGGGGACCCGCTCCGCCGCCGAAAACACCGCTTGCGCGATACCGCCAGCTCTCGCCGCTCGCCGGCGTCCACGTCTCTCCGCTCTGTCTTGGGGGTTTGAGCATCGGCGACAAGTGGGAAGCGTACGGTATGGGATCGATGGACAAGGCGTCGAGCTTCAAGTTGCTGGATGCGTTCTACGACGCCGGAGGGAACTTCATCGACACCGCCAATGCCTACCAAGACGAGAGCTCCGAGGAGTTCATAGGGGAGTGGATGGAGCAGAGGGGTATCCGGGACCAGATGGTGATCGCGACGAAGGTAAGGGTCGGATCGCCTTGGGTAGAGGATTGCACGGTGTGAACTGGCCCCCAGTACACCGTCAACTTCAAGCGTGCTGCCACCGATATCGGCCAGAAGGTGCACTACTCCGGCAACAGCACGAAGGCTCTGCGTGTTTCTGTCGACGCCTCCCTCAAGAAGCTCCGGACCGAGTACATCGACATCCTGTACTTGCATGTGGTCAGTTCAGTCGACGTTCAGAACAAGTCCACGACTCACCTTGCGTAGTGGAACTGGGATGCTTCCGTCGAGGAAGTCATGAACAGCCTGCACAACCTCGTTGTGTCTGGCAAAGTCTTGTACCTGGTGCGTACGGGCGATGTGTGCTTTCGCCTCGTGTTGGACTCAGCGATCATCTCAGGGAATTTCGGACACTCCAGCATGGATCGTGTCGAAGGCGAATCTGTACGCGCGCCTGACCGGCAAGACGCCCTTCGTGGTCTATCAAGGGTCCTGGAGTGTTCTGCACCGCGACTTCGAGCGTGACATCATCCCCATGGCGCTATCGGAAGGTCAGCTACGTTCGCATCTGCTATCCTTCCTGCGCACTCATCCCAGAGCAGGACTCGCATTGGCTCCGTGGAACGTACTTGCCGGAGGGAAGATCCGCACGGACGATGAGGAGGAGAGACGTCGTCGCACGGGAGAGAAAGGCAAGCTGTTCCAGCGCGCGCTGAGCTTCTAGGCTAACTCGACATGTTGCTGTGCAGGACGAACGGTTGCCGGCCCCGACTGGGAGCGCACAGAGGTCGAGCGCAAGATGTGCAAGGCGCTGGAAGAAGTCGCGAAGCAAGTTGGTGCGAAGAGCATCCAAGCGGGTCAGATCGGTGTCTTGTATACGCGAGGCCGGATGGATGACTTACTGAATACACAGTCGCCATTGCGTACGTCATGCAAAAAGTGCCCTACGTCTTTCCGATAGTCGGAGGACGCAAGGTCGAACAACTCGAGGCCAACATCGAGGCCCTGAACATCGCGCTCTCCGAGGAACACATCAAGTTTATCGAAAGCATCCTGCCTTTCGACCTAGGTTTCCCTATGGCACAGATCGTGAGTCTGTACTACCCATGCCCATTAATCTAGAAAACTGACCTTATGCCCCGAGGGTGATGGAACGACGTACAATGTCTTGCACCAATTTTCCGGCAACTACGATAGGTGGCCGCGGGCGCAGGCTATCCGTCCGACCGCAGCATGAGCGAGTTTCTATAGTTCATCACGTTAGCCATCTCATGTCTGTTCGTTCTCCGCACGTACAGTACTGCATCCGACATGCGGCAGATATTGACTCGAATTCGTTTGGAATAGGGGAATCTGTCATTAGTTTCACCGTCTACGCAACGCTCACGCACGATCATAGAGCTCACACGGCCTCCAGTCATCCAAACTTTCCGACTGGTTCCGGAGGTGATGTGGTTGTTGAGTACAAAGTTGCGTACTTCAGAACTGCTTTCGGGCGGGACAGGCGCACACCGCCCATGTGCCAATTCCCACGGCGGGCGGCGGCCGCGGCCACAGTCAGAACGCTGTTCGAGATGATACCGCGGCCACTCACCATTGTTGAGAAGTACTGATACAGCATCTTGAGAGTCGGTGAGAGAGCATATTCTCCATACGAGAAACGTATAGGTTTAGTACTAACAGCCATGCATTTCAGTCGCTTCCACGTTCCACAGGCAGCGCCGAACATGACTCGGATGCTGTGGGCGGACCGCCCATGCGTACTTCTTCCGAAAGAGACAGAGAACTTGCCCGCCGTTCACAAATTCGGCAGGGTATCCCATACTTTCCACAGGTTGCCAAAGCTCTCTAAAGCGCCGGATAGCTCCCAGCAACAAAAGGCTTCAGACCTTGGCCGCCGGCGTACCCATGGCGAAGTTGCATGAATGGTTAATCACGCCAACCGGAGACACACCTCGATGGTCCCTTCTGAACCGCGAGGAAACCCGCCTCAAAACCCTCCGAACCACGCTCATCTATGCACTTGTCCTTGCTTGATTCTTGTTCCGCTATATCCGCACTGGCAATGGCATCTCCCGGCGTTACGCCTCCCGCCATCAGCCTGTCAACCTCGAACACCGTCGCACATGGGGCCAGGGCCGGAGCTCTCGTGGACATCTCGGTATTTCTTGCAGTTTACGGAAACGCTCCTCCTCCATGACGCTACTTCGTAGTTCTTCTGCGTCCTGACAAGGCCCGCAAGCTCCCTGCGCGATGTTCGTGATCGTTGTGAAACGAAATCCGGAACATCCTTGAGAAGAGAAGAGAACACGATGACAGTGATATATTCGCGGCAGTAGATGTATTACGGAACTGATTACCGCCTGCTAGAGCACGGGGCTTTTGGTGATACTCGCGGGAGCTGAGGCGCGAGAGCAGTCGGTCTTTACGTGATATTTCCTTGCTATTCGTGGGGTGCGGGGATTGGGATGGCAAGCGCTAGGTATACATAGGGTGTACAGAGAAGAGAGCGAGAACGACGAAGCATATATAATGATATTGTGTCGGAACGAGACGATGGATGAGCATAGGATATACCAGAGATATAGAGTCGCGTCTGAGATGGGTCGTGTCGGAGAAGTGCGAGCAGTGAGCATGCTCGACGGTCTATGTGCGGCAGAGACGCCACTGTGGGGTGCCTGTACGCATGCACAATGTGGTTCAGGGGACGCCGGGGCAACGCACAACACAAGACATACCACGAGGGACGGAACTCATGCGTTCGTCAGCAATGTACGTCACAAGGAAGCCCGGGTCGCAGGAGCTCCAGCGGTCATGATGATCGTTGACTGCCGGCGGCGGCAGCAGCAGCGAGGTCGCTCTTCTTCACCGCCGGGCGGCGAGGCTTCCTGTGACCAACGGCAGAGCGAGTACGAGGGGCCCGGTCCTGACCACGCCGCTTCGGCGTCGGGTCGTAGAAGCAGGTCACGCCGGCGACGCGCTCGCAATTGAAACAAGACGGTTTCGCGCCATCGCATCGCAGCTTGCGGACACGGCTGGACGACGAGAAGCGTATCGTGAGCAGCTGAGACTGAAGAACAAGCGAGAGGCAGGCTCACCAGCGGTCGCATGCGACGTAGACTCGCTCTCGCGCCTTGCCCTCGACGGTCAACGGCTGGCTCGGGTCCAGCGCGATCTTGGACTTCGCGCGGTTGCTCGAGTTCGGGCTCTCCGGGTCCGTGTGCTGAGGCGAAGAGCAGATTGAGGAGTTCGTGTACTCTTCCTCGAGCGGAGTATCGTACTGAGATCCCGGGTAGAAGAACGGGGGAGCATGAGGATGGTGTTGCTGCTGGTGCGTCGTCGACGAGCCCTGCTGGAATGCAGGCGGGTACGAGTTGCTCCTCTGTACCGGGTACGGCTGGAACTGAGGTTCATGGACGTATTGAGGCTGAGGATCGTAGACAGGCTGAGGAGGATACTGGGGCTGCTGAGAAAATTGTGGATGCTGGGAGAATTGGGGGTACTGGGGGTGCTGGGGATGCTGGGGGTAGTCGAGGAGCTGAGTGGAAAGTTGTGGATCGGAATAGACGCGTGGGTCGAAGCCCTGTTCCTGCGAGGCTAGAACGTCAAGCCATGCCACAACGTCATACGGGGACGGTTGGGCGTGCGGCTGGTGGCTGTAGCTGCCGTACGGGATGTTGCCGGACATGTCTGGAGGGGCGTGCGCTATGTGGAGGCTGGATGCAGGAAGGGAATCCAGTGTCAGCTCGTGGTGGCGGGCCTCGGTCAAACACTAACGCATTAAGTATCCTCTCCTGCCGCCGCACAGCAGATTTCCCAAGTAGGCTCGCATCACCTAGTGCAGACAAAATCGGGGAGTAGTCGACGACGAAAGATCGCATGCCGTGAAACATTCTAATTGTGATTTCACTGAACCGGAGGAGCAGTGCTGACAGATGGCTGTGAGGGGACCTGCGGAAACTTGGATGGTTCACGAGCCTCTTGTATGTAGCCACCTGAACCGACTGGATCTTCAGTGATCTAACTGTCGACATGCTGCACTACCCAAGGAGATCAGTAATTGCCGGTCAGAAACTTTAATCCACCCATAACGGCGGGACCGCAGCCGTCGTCATATCGAAAGACCGTGCCCGCGAAGGTGCGGGGACTTCAGCGGTAAGTGGCAGAGTCCCAGAAACAATCAAAGCTTCCTTCCACTGTCGCGGCACATGTCTGTGAGTGCAGTGCTTCACTGACCCATGATGAGTATCCGTGCAACTCGGTAAGTCGTGCAATCACAGCTCACCCAGTCCGGAAGAGGCACAGTGACCTCGCGGTTCTTCTGTGATGATGCACGACTGCCGCGAAAACGCAAATCCGAAGTCTACGGAGTCTGGATAAAGCAGATGTCTTGAGATGCTTCTCGTCCCCAGCTCAGCCATGGGAAAAGGTAGCGAGAGGGGACCCAACCACGAGTTCCTTGCCTTCAATGGGGGCGTGAGATGTTCGGGACCAGCTGCGAAGTGATATCATCATTTACCTGTGTTCGGAATTGTCCCTGCCGATGATCATTTTGTCTTCTGCGGTCTCATACGGGACTTCGCGAAGCAAACTCCTGATCTTACTCCGAGAAAGCCGGAACACAGGCCGGCGGAGGTTACGAGCAAGCTGAGCATCGAGTCAGAACACATACTGTATGTAATCCTGATACAAGGAGCGCAGAACGTACGTGGACGAGAGGGCCAATATTGGCAAGCGGTAATGGCAACGCGCAGCTGTTGCGCGATGTGTATAGAGAGAGCACAGCCGAGAGTTCCGGCGTTTCTGCCTCCTAGCGTATCGCCGGAGCTGCCGATTCTCACTGCACGTCACGGTCTTCCACCTTGTTACCGCGTAGTGCATGTCTGAGACGCAGGTACAAACTGTCCGTCAGTTTCCAAGACGAACGATCCTGTGAGTCAGACGGCACCTCGAATCCGCATGCTTGCGATTCCTCCAGTCGGACTGAACAACGGGCGAGCGATGACGCGTGGGTTTCTGCCAATTCGCGAGCCGGAGCCGTGATATGACAGCAGCCTCAATGTGGTTATTGCATCCGTTTGAAAGTGGAATGGCGGTTACAAGAAGAGCCGGGGATCATGGAAGAACAAGGAAGAGAGCAGCCAGCGGGGGGAGCCTCAAGGCTGCGTGAAGCGATCCGGATCGGCTCGTAGGCTGGGTTAGCGCCTCCGGTGGCTGTCCGCTTCGCAACTTGCTGGCAGATCTCTCACCACGCAACTGCCACCATCCCAGCTAGCCCTTACCCCCACAATTCCTTTTCTTCAACGAATGGCCGAGATGCGATGTACAGTAGTCCTGGGAGCGGCATGTCACTGGGTGGGTGCTTGAGTCCTGCGCATATCTGTGCCCCTGGACGAGTTGCGGTATCTTTGGTGCGATGAAAGGACTTCTTAAGCATCAGCTCCGCGATATCTGGTCTGATGGGAGCCCAGCGTTCATCGCAGCAAAGCGACATGGAGTGCTAGAAGTGTCCCAAGGGCTCGGTGACGCACGGCTATTAGGAGAAGTCCCATTCAGCCCACGCGACACCTGCGCGACACAGGTGTGTGTATTTGTTCTGAAGTGTTGTGAGAGCAGGGTACTTATTCCGTCACCCTCATATATCAGGACCTCTGTGTCGCCTCGTCAGAAGTGCGAATTGCAAATGGTCGTATGGAGACATGCGCACGTCGCATGATCCTTGCATTTAGCGGACAGGACGATGATGCGGGCTGTCGCCATTGCGAATAGGTACGTGTGTTTTCATGTTGCGTATTGGCGAACAAGCTCCATGGGGCCCTGTTGTCCTGCTTGACGGCACGTCAGCTACGATGTTCGGGTGTGCTCACGAACTTCTATCTATAGGGCTGTTCTTTCGACTTCGCATGGAGACAAATACTTCATCCATGGGGCGCGGCCTGGACTCGCTTCTTCGATGCCGCAGTCGACACTTTGAACACGTTTGGACACTACGAGATGATGAGGCGAATGAGGCCCAGTCTCACTCAGGAACTCGCACAGCTATCGCGAAGAGCGCGGACTGCGTCTGACCTGGAAACAGGGTGTTGTTGATGAGCTCCGGAGGCAGAGGGAGCGTCGGCTTATTGCCATAATGGGTTGGCTGCGGGGGCGGCACCGCCTGGTCGGGCGGGGCGCCGTCTACAGTCGATAGACAACGTGAGTGCCTGGTCTCTGCACGGAGAACATTATCCATGCCTTCGTAGATGTCAGAATCGCTCAGCGGACTCGTAGGATCGGTATCTGGTGGTGAATCGCCGCCCATTACCCCAAACTGCGGCGCCCATGTAGCGCCCAGCGCCCGTCGCGCTCTGACTTGATGGCCACTCCCCTCCGGCGATCCAAATGTCGTATGGGTGCGGAATGAAGTCAACAAAAAGTCTATCACCGTTAGCTGGTGAGCGGGTTACCCTCTCCGATCACTTTGAGTGAGATACAGGTCCTCGCGTACTCCCCACGCACGAGGGACGCGGTGCGTGTTTTGGTGGGCAGCCCGCCTTTCTTGCCTTAACGGGTACGTCGCTTGTATCTTATCCAGCAACCGCCATGATGCGCATTTTGTAGACACTAGCTGCAGATCTCAAGGATATGAGTATGTTGAGATGGTATTGAGGCGCGGTATAGCCAGACGGCGTATTAAGAGTCAACGCGTTCCGCGATGACAATGACACGGAGAGTCTTTCTCGCCTGCGTCCCGCGACCTTGGCTGGTCGAGTATCCCTCAGTTCAGCAACCCAGCCAGAACTTCCTACCACCTAAGCTCCAGACTCAGACTCACCATGCGATTCACGATCACGTTCACCGCTCTCGCTTCTGCCGTCGTGGTCCCCCAAGTCGCTGCGAGCCCCACCCCTGTAAGTCTTGCTCGTAGCAATTCCCCAATGACTACTCACTGACGTCTTCCCACTCGCAGGTCGGTAGCCTCGTCACCACCGACGAGTTCCTCAAGTGGCTCGACACGACCGACGCCGAGATCACTTACATCGGGAAGCCCATCAACGGCTCCGTCCCGCGCGCCGTCCGGGACGTTATGGTCACCTACTGCAATAAGCGCACCCAAAACGTGTGCGGAGGCACCTGTACCGTGTACAACGGGCCGGCGACGCGCCTCGCCGCCACGGCGCACGACGTGCCTTGCGGCCACGGCCAACGTTGGCTTCTGCGACCACGGAGGGTGCAGCGGGAGCTGCAACCAGCTCGCGAGATGCGGGACGCGGCTTGACGACTCGTTCTGCTCCACACCCCGGACACATCGTCCATCATCGACCCGGCTTAAGTTAGTCGTGTGCTGTAGCCCGCATCAGATGAGTGTCCTTACTTGTTTTGTTGGACGGGCCCTCAAGGCCTCACGGTTTGCTTGTCCTCATGACAGGGAGGCTTGCTTGTCGCACTGGCAGAGTACTTACCCTCTCTACTAGACATGGTACCTCGGGGTCTGGGCAACGCAGTACAAGACGCGCCCTGCGAACGAAGTCGATGTGTTGCAGTACGTAGTCCCGAGGCACTGCGTTCCGCGGGTCTCTTCAACGTGCAGAGCGAAAATGATCGGTCTCAGATCACGCACAACTCCGAGATTGCAGAAGGCGGCGCCAAGTTATCCGTCGGCCAGAGGCAAATCCTTGCGCTCGCGCGCGCGATCGTTCGCCGCAGCAAACTCCACATCCTTGACGAAGACACATCTGCGATCGGTCGGTGTATCGTGAACTCGGCAAGGGCCAGGAAGCTGACATTGGGTCTTCTAAGACTACCAAACGGACACCGTCATCCACACTCCGAACAGAGCTCTTCGCTCACTCGTGCTTGCTCTTGCAGCGTAAGATCTCTTCTCGGATGACTTGCATCTGCCGTCTCACAAGCATGCATGCCAGGTGGAGTTCGGCAAGCCTAACGAGCTACTGAAGAACCAGAAGGGTATGCTCCGTGCTCTCGTCGAAGAGAGCGACGATAAGGAGAAGCTATATGCCATGGCAAACGCATGAGTTCACGGGATAGTCTTGTATCCAGGAGCCCCTTCCCTCATCTTGAAGTTTGGTTGTCGTAGCCCGTACTTGGCAGCAAGTGTTATGTGTTTAGCACGCCATCTGGGTTCAAATCGCACCGACGTTCACAACTGTCGCCTGTCTCTGTACCATCAATCATCGCGACGATGCTGCGTCATTATTGTTCGTGCCATGCGTCCACAGACACTGCGATACGCCACAGACAGACTCGTGCAAGACAGCGCCGCGCTCGAACAAGCTTCACATGGGCCATGGATCCTCTAGGCCCAGCTTTATGAGAAGCTGGATGGCCTCCTGCCTGTACGTATCGTTCGAGAGGCGGATGGAGTCGTTCCCATAGAAGTCCAGCATTGCTCGGGTCCCGAGATCATACTGGGGCCAGTAGCTCTTCGACGTGGCCCCATTCGGGTCATGGGTGTTCGCGAAGTGGATGAGGAGGTCGGCCATGTCCCCGCCGCCGTACATGTTCGGGATCTCAGAACCATGAGTCTGTCAGGATGCGTCAGCTCATGGGCAGTGCTGCGGCTGAGCGCGGAACATCGTGACGACGTACTGATCCCCAGCCGAACACCTTGTTGCGACGATAGACTGGCACGAGCAGCATCAGTCACAAGGTGACGAGATGAGAGTGTGACGGACTCCAAACGCACTGTATGTCCATACGTTCTGGCCTCTGGCCGCAAGGGTCTCGGTGAAATACCGACGTATGGCGACGATCCCGGCGTCGCCCATCAGAGAGGCAATGCGCTTCCACATCGGCGTGAACTCGAACTCGTCTCCAGTGCCGTACGGGGCACCTTGAGCCGGGTCGTTCGGGTACAGGTGTAGGAGACGATCCATATCGGCATCGCTGATGTTAGCGAAGTAGATGGCTCTGACGAGCTGCGCGAGCTGAGCATCGGTCCTGAACGTGGTGTCAGCGCCTGCAGAAACGAAGGTCACGGCGAAAGGCTACTTGCGTCACATTCGAGTAGCCCAGGGTGAAGACAGTACCCTCCTCTTCTGCGTTTCCTTATGACAGAAGGACGGCCCAAGATCTATAGCAGCCAAGTGCACCGACTGGCAGTAGCACTCACCTGCAACCACAGGAACCCTGGCAACACGACCGAGTAGCATGGCCGGCTGAGGCAGGTCCGTGATGAAGGAGCCATCCGCATGAGGTTGCCAGCTGGTATCCATGGCACCTGCTATGTTGATTGCATCGAGCGGCGCATGTCGTATGCACTCCAGGGTGTCCACTGCCGCGGAGCAGTTGATGCGAGAGACGAAGGTATCGTAGGATTGTTGGGGAGCGGGCCGATCAATCCATCCTGCAGGCTGAACGGCACCAGACTCGGCCCAGACGGCATGAAAGAGGCCCTCGGTGTCCCCGTCGTTAGCGACCATCTGCAAGCTGGCGGAAACCGCGCCGGAGCTGAGGCCAAGTCTGTGCCCGGGCCGAATTAGTGTATGGCTCGGGCTTCAGGAGGCAATATTGCACCTACAACGTTACTCGACTAGAGTCTCCGCCAAATCTATGGATGTACTTCTGGATCCATCGGAGGGCCTCACGCTCTGTCGAGATGAGTGTGAGCAATGCGACCACCATCAGGCAGCAGAGAATCACTCTGTACTCACGATCTTGTAGTCCAAGGTTGCCGACTCCTGCAGTCTTCACCTCTTTACCGCCTAGGAAGCCATACGCTGGTCACTTGTCAGCTGGGAGACTCTGCCTCACTCAAGAGTCACGGCGGACTCACGTCCCAAGCTACACAAGAGATTAGACAGACGGTCTAACGAGGAATTGATGAACAACCACACCGATAATTCATAGACACAAAGATGACTGGTTCTCCCATGTCGATCGAGCGTCGGACGATCGTGCGACCGTCAACACTGCGGGACAGAGCATGAGATATGAATTGTTCCAGTATTAGGTCAACGTACTCGGCGCTACTACCAAACTTGAACGCTCCTGAACGTCCTGTCAGCGATTGATCATACCGATGAGCATGCGCTTACCGAAGAAGATATACTGCGAAACTGGCGTCAGCGCATATGCGACCGATGGAGAACGCCAACACACGTACTGCGATCACAGGCAATCTCATCCTGGAGCCAGGAGGGACATGCGCAGGAGCGATAACGTTCAAGTTCAGACCTGTGCTCCCGATCCAGTCAGTCCCGCATCTATTCATCAGCGCGACAGGTTGGCGACAGACTTACAATCCTCGTCATACGGCGAAGTAGCGAAATTATTGAATATCTCGAAGTACTCAGCCATTTCAGGAGTGACCCAATCAGGAAACTGGGTGCTGTCGGTATCAAGAGAGTTGTAGCATTGGTTCCCGAAATCAGTCGCGTTCACCACCCCGGTGTACGGTGCAACCGTTTTGGGGAGGTTGAGCCGCAGTTCGCCAGTACTGCGAGAGAGCGGTCAGCAGAGTCCGAGGGTCGGGCGAGGACACTCACGGAGGCTGAGCGTAGGGTATGCCGAGATACGAGTTGGTCGTGCCATCAGTCACCCCGATAACGGTGGCGTTGTCGAGTTGAGAAGAGACCACAGAAGTGGGAGGAACGGAAGGAATGGGCTGAACGGCCCAAGATGCGACGGGCAAGCACCACGCTTGCACAGCGACGGTGAGCAGGGGCAGCGATCCCAAGCGCATGCTGAGAAAGAGCGTGTCGAATGGACTATGGAGGATGGGGGAACAACTTCGGGCGAGGGAAAGACGAGGGGGAGGACGTCCAATTTATAGGTCGGGAGGCAGCAGATCACGTATCAGACGCGATGCCTTCCTCGCATCGTCTATCCCATACGTATACCGTAGAGTCCGCCGGTCGGAAGTTGCTTAGATCAGGAAGGCGGTCTGGGGTGGCACAATGCTGATCAGCGACTTGGGGCACGGGCGCGTGCCTGCTCGGGAGGCCAAACGTACGCGACCTGAAAGCTCTCACCCGTTACACGCAACTCGGCTGGGGGCGGGAATGGAAACGATGCGTCGGATCCACATAGTCAGTGGCCTGATGGTCTGAGTCCGGGATGGAGCTGCAAGACCGTTCTTCGCCTCGCCCTCTGCGATCTGCACGAACACAACCAAACACCCACCAGTGTGCTGTAGCGGGGCGACATCTCCTTCAGGGCGTACAATCAGCGCATTCGACGGAGGTCAATTCTGATTGGTGAACACCGCGATCCCGCGATGCCTGCAGTTCTCGATGGCAGGGGAAATTGAGCGGCGAACAAGGCAGAAAGCGACCGGCCTTCTAGAGGGCCCTGTCACTGTGAGCCTGTGAAAGCGCCGTTAGTAAGACTTGGCGGCCAATTATTTCGAACGTATTCAGGCACCTCAGCGGAATTGACAGGCTCGAGTCCATGGAAGACGTACTGTGATGAGTTGCAGCACAGTCCATACCGAAGCCGTCTTCGAATCCGACCGCGTCCAAGGTGGCGTCATGGTGCTACATTTGATACGGACGGTCGCCGGCCTCGGATAACGCTGCATATCTGGGCCTTACGTCGAGAACGGGACTCCTGCGCGTGATCGCATACAGCCAGGACTGGCAGTAGGGACAGACTGCGTTCGCAGCCGCGCTCGTTTGCACACCGCACGACAGAACTTGACGAGGTGTATCATCGTCGAGGTTTAAAAGAGGGAATTAGTATAACACAATGCCCGAGCTAGATAGATGTAAAATAGATACGCATGATGCCCCGGAGAACCCATACACCCATCCATACTATGTCGCGCCCTCCTGCGGGTAATTCCCGCGATTTGCTGCGGCGCTCGGTCCTAGCACTGAGGGCGCGCTCGTGTGCGCTTGTAGCGGCGAAGGCGTGACGGCACGCGCAGCCAACGTGCGATAGGAAGTCGTTGCAGAGCCGTGTGCGGACCAGAATGCGTCATATGTGAGGCCGCCGCTCGAGCTAACCGCGGCAGCAGTCGTGGAAGGTATTGACGGTGCGGGAGAGGCGGGCATCGACGCAGTATTAGGTGGGGGTAAGGGTATGGGCATGGAGGATGCGGTGATAATAGACCGGAGGGCTGCGAGCTGCGAGTCGAGGTGCTCGGTCGGCTCCATGGGATCGAAGGGTTCTCGGAAGGAGTTCTGCGCAGATGAGGAGGGTGTCGCTGAAAGTTTGGGGCCAGCTGATTGGTATAGGCTGGGTGTCGACTCCATGATGACTGTAGAGGTAGAGTCGGAGCGGGTGATGGGGTAGCGGGTCACCGAGCTGAACCCGACGTGAGGGGCGAGTGGTGTCGCGATGTGACTCGCGTCGGGATTGGGGGTTGATGGCATGGGAGGGGTGGCCGTAGAGTCAAGACTAGATGACGATGCTATGGAACGATCCATGAGCTAGTAAGACACGGAAGAGGTACAGACATACATGTGCCACTCAGCGTCCCGTTACTCGGGCCTGCACCTGCGCTCGCGGAGGCGAAGATGTGCACGGCGGCGCCACTAAAGGACTGCTCGCGCGATGCGCTATATGAGAGAGTTGCGTGCTCTTGTTGCGGAGGATTGCTCGAGAAGGCATGGACGGAGAGGGTGCGGCCATTCCGCCGGCCGCCAGGTGAGATGACAGGATATGGACGCGTGAGGTGTGTGTGGCGAAAGTAGAGGTTCTCGACTTCGTTCAAAGTTTGCCTTTGCTGTTTCCGGAGTCACTTCACGTCTCGGTGACATGAGACATGCTTCACGCACCCATCCGTGCTCGACCTTGAGCTTCGCATACTGCAACCGCACGCGCAGCTGGCCAGATAACTGCAAATACGTGTCGGCCATGTCTTACTCGTGCGGACTCTTGACACAGACGTACATAGTTTGCCTTGGCCTTGTCTGTGACCACCCCTTTGCCCCGTTCCAGCTTCGCCTGTCCCGACCCCCCTTCCACTTCGACTTTGCGCCTCTTGCTATCAGGTGTCGCCTGCGCATTACTATGCAGGTTGTCTGTCATATGTGCGTCTCGAGTCTGAAGATGCCCCAGCGAGTGTACACGAGATCGACGAAGGCGGCGAGCAGGTAGGAGGTAGAGAGCTCACTAGCGCTCACGCAGAGCCTCGCGTCGCGGAGGCGTGCGCCATCACGTGACGTCTCACGGTCTGGCGCCGAGGGGCCACGAGCGTCTGTTCTCGTCCTCCAGCCAACTCCCGAGGTTCGAGCTCTGACAGAGTAACCACCACATCGTGGTACTCACATAGTACATACCGTTATGAGGACGATCATAGTTGAGTATGAACATGCTGGGGTTTGGTCGCTGTGCTCATACCGCTGATGGTTCGAATGCGGTTTCTAGGAAGGCCAATCATCCAAGAAGTTATGGCTTGGTTGTCGTGTCGAAACGTTGGAACTTGCTGCTGCTTCGTGACGATAGGCCCATGCCTCAGAACTGTGCACGCAGTTCCATAGGAGAGCGTGCAGTATACTGCAGTCTGATCCGCTTGCCAGCCAGTTCGGTCGCAAGCAGTAGCCCGGGCTCCCACTTAGGCTTACACCGCTACGATGGTTGAGTTCGTTATGACATGCCCGAGGCACCGAGAGTATCAACAGTCCATCTCTACGCCAGAACACAGATGCATGTCCACCCTTGACCCTCAACATACATATCCGGTGAGTATCCGGGACAGCATTTGACCCCATTCTGCTCATCTTGCGTTTCCAGGCTACTGACGGATACGATGGGACACTCTCGCGCTCTCGTATCGTGTTGATACCGGTTCTCTCGAGGTTCTCGCATCGGTCACTACTGATGTCATGCCTCTTTGCGCCGAATTCCCGTTCCCCGAAATGACGCGCATTCGTCATACACGCTCAGAGAGGACTCAATCCCGAGTCGCTCTGTCCAGCGCAAACTCATGCCTGCCCAGAGTTGAGACATTATTGCTAGCACTAGCGTATGCCGGACTCGGCGGTAGTGCACCCGCCCGTTGCCGGCCAGAGGACATATATACCGGTGCGTCGGTTTCCCATCGTTGTGCGCTCACCTGTCTGCACAACCAGATTCGCCATGGAGACGCTCGATTCCAGAGATGGCCCAGATGCGAACCATGCACCTCCGGTGTGTACCTGATTTTTCGCAAACCTAATGTCCACTAACGAGGCGCTCAGAGTGAAGGAACTCCAATGAGCTCCCTACGCACACCTACTGGGGGATCCGTTTCGACAGTGTTTAACGTTTCCTTGCTAATTGAGGGCTCTCCCCCCGACCTGATCATCATCACAACCGATACGGTGTACTTCCATGTCCACACTCGCATCATCCTCCGTCTCTCGACCAATGATTTCTACGGCATGCTGGCGGACACAGTGAGCACCATTACTGTGGCGGAAACAGCCGCGGTCATTAACGTGGTGCTTCACGTTCTCTACGGCCGGTCGTGCACGGAGTTCAAGCCAACGTTCGAGGAGGTCGTCGCTGCTGTGGCGTCACTCGTCAAGTATGGGGCGGCACTATCTACCCTGGCGGTTGAAGGGTTGCCCCTCTTCGCCGTTCTACTCGCGCACGCACCGCTTCATGCGATCGACCTATACGCCTTGGCAGGTCAGCACAAGCTGGAAGAAGTTGCCGTGGCCGTTTCCGCGCATCTCCTCGCATACGACACGTCGCAGCTGACCGATGAGCTGGCGGTGGAGATGGGTCCTGTCTACCTCAAACGCATCATGGAGCTACATCAGAAGCTTCTTTTCACGCTCAAGGCCATCGTCCTCATGCCGCCTTCCAAACATCCCGCGACCGCATACTGCGATGCGGCTGCGCAAGGCAGGCTGACCACAGCATGGGCGTTCGCCGCTGCGCAGCTCGTCTGGGACGTGCGCCCGAGTGAGTAAGATTCTCATTGGGCGTTTTCGTGCGTCTCGTCGGAGAGCTGGGCGTTGTTATCGTTCTGCACGCGCTGACGTCTGTGTCTGGCAGGTATCTCGACCGATACTCTCCAAACCGCCTTCGAGCGAGCATACACGTCCACAACATGTCCGGACTGCCGCGCCAGATTGCAGTATCGCATCGAGGAGATCACACGGACGTGGTCTGGTGTCAAGGTTGGTGCGAGATTTGTGACTAGTGCGAGGTTTCTGACATCAGACTCGCACCATTGAAACATAGAGAACCATCTGATAACCCGGGGATTTGGCGGGGATGCCTCTTCCGCAGAGCCCGGCGTCCCGGTCTTCCGACATTCGTACTCAACGCATTCCCCATGTCTCCTTCCGTATTCCAAATGCATTCCGGTGGCTAGCTTCTATTCAGCGGTATGACATGATGCTGGCATGCTTCCCGGTTCCGCAGGCAAGACGCCGCTACTCACTGGGTCTCCGCGGTTGCAGGCATGTAGCGACGCGAGATACGGCCCGAAGATCAAGCCACCGCTCGAACAGAAGACCCTCAGTACCGCCGAGTAGCGCGACGGAATCGTCTGCGTCTATTATCCGTGTTTGCGTCCGTCCGTCAGCCAGCAGCGGAGTTCTTGCCAACCGGTAAGTGCGAATATCCCTTTCTCTTGTAGGCATTCCGGCAGCATTCCGGACAAAGTTTCCGAGATTGGCGGTACCCGAGAGAGACAATCAATTATTCCCCCTCCTTCGTTCACTCCATCCAGGTTGCCCTCAAACCCTGGGCCTCCTAGAGCCTGGCGAGAACGCTCTTCGGACTGTTGACTTGTTGCTCTGGTTCCCAGGATTAAGACGCTTTAGCACCGAACTTCGCGAATTATGATCTATAGCAGTGAGTTCCCATCTCTGTTCCCGTCTCATCGTTCTCATGTCTATTCTCGGTGAGCATATCATACCTATAGAGTTCACGTTGACGTCGAGGACCTGCAGATGGCCTTCATTGTCGTCGCACAGTTGCCGCCCGCAAGACTCCCGGACGCTCTATGTACGACGGTACGCACTGGTGTTCTATTTGAAGCGCTGCTATGGACTCACGCTTCATAGCATCCCGTAGGTCCTATAGACACTGCACCGTGCACATCTGTTCGATCTACACATCCAGACCGCCGCGACCAACCTCGATTTGTTCCGGATCCCCTTGGCTCTATTTTCACTGAGGTTTCGCAGTCCACAAGAGCCGCCTATGTCCTACTACATCCGGGTTCCGGGCTGGGCGCCTTGGGCTGTGACGACGGTGGCGAGGACACTGTGCATTTAGGCTTTAGGGTTCGTAGCGGGTATGAAGCTGGGGCCCTTGATCTTCTTGGTGCGGTGCGTGTGTCCGTTTAGTATGACACGGTTGAGAGTGACCAACTGCTAACTCACCCTTCAGCTTTTTGAAACATAGCTTTGCCAGCATGCTTGTTGTCGATTGTCGTGGGTGCCGTCTGCACCCTTGCAGACCCCGCGAGAGGTCTCACCCGAGTCTTCAGTACTCTGCGCTGTTAGATTAGAAGGTCAGAGGATCGAATGAGCTCAGTCAGTGCGTCTCTCCGTCGTCCTGCCGTGCCACAATCTCCCACTGCCTTGCTCCACAGTGTACACACATGGTCCTCCGTAGCAGTTTCCTCGCTCAGCGACACACGCAGTGTTGAAAGTCACGTTCGTCCAGGCACCCGTTCGACCGTGTCGTACGCATATCGGAATTGCAGCACTGCAGGCGGCGGCGCTGAGGTGATTACTGGGACGCAGTGAACTTCACCGCAACGTTCGTCTGGCTGGCTGAAGTGCAGCTCGCGGTCCCGTACTGGGAGTAACGCAGCACGTAGCATCACAGAGAGGATAAAAGGACGAGAAACTCAAGGAGAGACCTCAGTTCAGCAACCTCAGCCAGAACTACCTACCAGCCAAGCTTCAGATCCAGACTCACCATGCAGTTCACGACCACGTTCACCGTCCTCGCCTCCGCCGTCGTCGCTGCGATGGTCTCCCAAGTCGCTGCGAGCCCCGCTCCCGTAAGCCCCGTCTCTTGCACTCGTAGCAGCCTTCAAAGGACTCACTGACGTCTTCCCACTCGCAGGTCGCTAGCCTCGTCACCAACGACGAGTTCCTCAAGTGGCTCGACACGACCGACGCCGAGATCACTTACATCGGGAAGCCCATCAACGGCTCCGTCCCGCGCGCCGCCCAGGACGTCATGGTCACCTATTGCAACAAGCGCACCCAGAACGTGTGCGGCGGCACCTGCACCGTGTACAACGGGCCGGCGACGTGCCTCTCCGCTGGGGGCACGACGTGCCTTGCGGCCACGGCCAACGTTGGCTTCTGCGACCGCGGCGGCTGTGGCGGGAGCTGCAACCAGCTCGCAAGCTGCGGCACCCGGCTCGACAACGGGTTCTGCTCCACCCCGGGCACTGCGTCCATCATCGTCCCGCCCTCGTGAAGATACGGCCGTGTCCACAGGGCCACAGGCCCACATGGCGTGAGTATCTGTTGTCCATTCGTATGGCTCAGGGCAGTGATTGACGCATGACTTCTTCAGCTTAGCAAGTCACTTCGTGCTCTCGAGTCTGAAGTAAACGTTGATGTACAGATATATTGGGAATTTGATTCTGAGTTGTGGTTAACATATGCTTATCGGGTTGGAAGCCTCGTTCTCGACCGGTGATAGAGCCTCGGAGCGAAGTCAGCCTATGCAATGGAGTGAATATTCGTGAATATCCAAGCGAGTATCCGAGGCGAGTATCCGAGCGAGTCCATCTGTCAGGGTGTAAAAATCGACAATAGGGTACTCCGAGTTAAATACTCTGATAAGAGGAGTACGTCTTCGCAGCTTCAGCAAAGGCGTAGAGTAGAGCTGTGAGGGTCTGCGAGTGGAAGCTCAGCCGATACAATCCGCGGGGACTGCTCTCGTTGAGGAACCACACGAGTACCGTAGCGTAGAGGGAGGAGAACACAATGTAAAGGTTGTACGAGTAGAGTATGATCGTGAACAGATGCATGATGGTGAGAAAAACTTTCGTCCGGAACACACTCTTGAGGAGGACGGGTATGGTGGGCACTTGCTTCTCCCAGTCCTCGTGGAAGTCACGGACGTCGGCCATAACCTGAAGACAGCGTTACCTTTAGACAGACAGAACCATGGAAGGTGCGCGAAATGTATACTCTCACAGCATGGCATGCCCGGTTGATAGTCGACCAAATGACAATTTGAGAGGGACTCCAGACGTCGGAGTCGTGCCACGGGGAGGGAGAGGCTATCCAAGGATGGAGCGGACGATACAGTAGGTGCCGCACCTGAGACGGGCCAGCGATGAGTGCCAGAGAGAGCGCGGTTTGAATCGACCCCGACCTACCCTCGAATGACCCAATGAGGATCGCCTTCGTCCCAGGGATGCGCTTGATTGTGAACGCTTTCTTCTGCGTAGTAGTCTTCGGCGATCCCCGCTGCCTGCCTCCTATCATGAACAGGCTGAAGTCCCATACGAACGCCGGTCCGAAGAAGATGGCGACCATCGCCCATGTTGAGAACGGTGACAGGGTGAGGGCGAAGAACAGAAGGCTCGCACTGCTGAGGAGGAGGACCTTCGCCTTCCGGAATACCGTCCTTAACTGCGTGTTATGGGTCTTCAAGGCGTATGAGAGCATCGGTGCCTGGTCAAAGTAATGGTCCATGCCGATCGCGAGGATGTCGGAAGAGACGCATATGAGTACCTACCGAGTCGAAATGTCAGACAAGAGGCATGCGATATTCTGGGGAACACGTACCGGACGCCAGTCAACGACTCCGTAGATAGCACGCGACATAAAGGTGGAAAGACTCAAGCTGCCGACCGACAGCATGAGCGGGTGCGTCAAGAGCTCGCTCTCGAGTTCGCGGACGGTGAGAGGCGGGTTGGGGTCTGGCTCAGGCATGGTGGGTTACACCTGCAGAAGCTCGCATTCAAGCAGGCTTGCTTGGCCAGTAGTGCGATTATATACTGACGCCTCAAGCTCCGGTGTCAAGAAAGGACTCGCTAAAAACCGGAAGAGCAGAACAACTCCGCTCATGACAGAGGATGACATCCTGCGTGTGATCCGACTTGAAGCGATGTTTCCGACCAGTGTAATGACCTGAATTATAGTTGGTTAGAACTGCCAGTAATTCAGGGAACAAACCGACGTATGTGTGACCCGATATAAGAGTACGGCCATCATCCGGGACCTGGAAGGACGCGCCAGGCTAGCATGAGCTCAGCCGAAGGTCATCGCGTCGGGCAATGGTGCTAAGCACTAACGCCATCGCTTCCATCTTGATGACATTTCACCGCCAGACTGTTTTCGCGACATGCTGACAGCAGTTAAGAAGCACTGTACACTCTCCGAGCTGGCATCCGACCTGAAAGCCAGGCCCATCCACTTGGACATGTCGACCTGACGTTGGGACGCCGCTTGTGTCGGCAGATCAGAACCCTTGTTCGTTCTACTATCGTTCCCCACGCTCGGAGTCTTTATGACGTGTCCTGCCAAGAATATTAGTCTCCGCTGCAACCGCTGTGGGAGTATGCTGTCATACAACTCTTGCCTACAACGGTCGAATGCCTCCCGATGGACGAATACGATTCGGGAGAGAGCTGATAGTAGACGTCCAGTGAGGCCATGGGAGGGGAAATAGATGCGATGTAGCTAGACGAGTTGCAAGACATCGTCGAACCGGGTGAAGGGTAGATGAAGGGGAGGTTTTGACTTGGATAGGGCCAGGCGTCGAGGTCGCATGCGACCGATCGGATCTCGAGTTCTTGAAGGAGGTGTCCAGTGAAGTCGTGGAAGAATTTAGGAGCACGCATTGCTGCCTATGTCTCGTTCTTCGTATCCAGCCGTCAAACGCGGCCTTCATCCAGATCAATCCGATGGGTCCACATAAGGGACAACCTTCGTCTTAGTAGGCGGGTAGAGGGGGGAGGCTTGCTGATTGGCACTTGAAGTTCCAGCGCCGCTAAAAGACATGCCTCACTGTTTGGTCCGAGCCTGGACGAACTACTTATCTATAGCAGGAGTCAGTTGACACCGTGGCCGAATCAAGTTTCACGCACATACGAGATGATGCTAGGAGGCAGGTGGACGAGGAAACTGGTAAGCTTAGGAGATATATCGTCGTCTTGAACGTGAACAAGAGAGTTTAGTTCAGTATCTTGGCGACTGACACAGCCACAACATCAGTGAAGAACATGACTTCGAGGAAGCGCTTTCGACCCAGCGTGGGCTTACGCGGACATGAGTCCACTTGAGCGAGCAATCATCTCAAGCGCACTTTGCGCTGAAGTGAAGAAAGTGCTCAGCTTCGCTGAGATCCATGCAGTAGAACCAGCACGCATACGGGCGCCGGGCGTCGGTCCGACGGTGGTGCGTGTTCTGAAGGATGAGGAACACTTCAGGGCCGCCGGTGTAGTGGACGGGCTAGTCTCAACCACTATTCCAGCTGTGCATTGTGACTCACGTATATCACTCAAGCAACTCGTCCGGAACGTGCGCCTGGTTGAATCACGTATGTTCGATTGACGCACTGAACGCCTCGTACAGGATGACATGCACATGCAACTTGACTTTCGGGAGCAGCTTCAGTCCGTAATCAACCGCAAGAGGCAAATCGTGGTTGACTATATCTCACAGACCCCGCTGCTCAGACGGTGAAGACGCAGGGTACGAACCCTTTGCGCGTGGGTGCGCCCGTGTGCGTGATACAACCTGTAGGAAATACTCGTTAAATCTGCACTCCACATCGAACAGCAAGAACCTACCGCAGAACTGCCCGGTCGAAGTGTAGACGACCCTATCGGCACCAGGAGACCCGCCGCGGTACGGGCCGCTGGTCAAGATCGGGTATTCGTATAACGTAGCACCAAGGCACGTCGGGAACGCGAGCCTCTGTGCCGATCCGTTAGGTGAGACTCCCGAGACCGTCTGTAAACACGTACTTCGAGGTTTCTGAACTGGTGCGGGTATCCGCTGAGGTGCCATGCATGAGTGGAGGAAGGTGCGGAGGCGGGTGATCGGCGGTCACTTACCTAACGCTGCTTGATTGTCCTGTGCTGACCGCCGAGCTTATCTGAGCTGAGTTGTAGTTGGTGGCCGTTCGCACTAGGAGGTGGGGAGAGTCAGCGCAGACTCCAGCCCCGGGATCGTAATGGGTGCTGACCTAGCCCGCAGCGACAGCTCTGAGCAGAACCAGGGTCCGCTAAGCCCGCGACGATCAACACGGTTGACACGATGGCGGAGGTGAAGGAGAACTTCATGTCGTCGACTGGTGGAGGGCAAGGAGCTGTCTGGAGGAGCGGTCCTGCTCTGTTCTCGCATCAAGTCGGCCAATTTAACCAACGGCGAGACGAGCGATTGGGGCTTACCCCGATTGCTGTCGTTTGCCCACTTGTTCAGACATGACGCATCTCAGAGAGCGGGAGCTGAACGGCTTCCATGCAAGATGCTCTAAATCGTCCGCGACGTGAGTTACTGTCCTGCGGCATGTGGTGGCGGTGGCCACTACTGAGACGTAGGATGAACCTGAGCCGAAGGCCTTAGGTCGCCCGATTGATGAGGATCGTGTCTTGGCTGCATCATGGTCAGGGTTAAGCCAGGGCTACTCTGAGCGGGAATCCTCAAACTTGAGTGGCTTCGCTGGACGGATCCGACAACCCATCATTGCCACTGTCACCCCTGTCGATGATACAGTATCAGCACAGACAACAACACTTGATCCCTTACATACACTTGCATGTCAGCGTCGGGGCGGCTCCGTGTGCCGACGCGCTCGCACAATGATAGCTGGTGCTTCTTGTCTTGCGCTTCGCACATGCTGCAGAATATCGTTCCTAGCTTTCACCGCACGTGTATATCCACGAATAGCAGAGCTGTGTGCGTAGGCGCCCGCAAGTACGCAACCGATGACCGGTCAATGGATCTGCACGAAGAGGACGAGCTCGCAGTGGCGCAACCCTAGAACCTTTTGATCCAGCCATGAGGTAACAACTCGCCACCACTGGGAACATCAAGAACCTGAAAAAGGACTCGAACAAGCTGAACTCACCGAAGAGGAGACTTCGTGCAACGTCGTGACAATTTCATGCACATTCAGAGAACGCCGACAAGCATTCCGGAGACTTCGAAACGGTGGCATGACGCATGCATTGAACTAGATTGACTTCTGAATACAACCTGGCCATGATACGACCCTCAGGCTGTCAGCAAGCAGGGAACAGCGGAGCCAGCGAAGAATGAACGTGCATTGGACCATCAGAGCTCTACGATTCTGGGACCGCTCGCGCTTCCTGACGCTCTCATGGCCCTTGCTCTACCGTCGCCGCTGGATCCTGTTCGGGCACTCTCGCTCTCGAGGGTCCTGGCATGCATGGTCGCCTCGTCGGCCAGTCGGCCAGTACGCGGAGCAAGGGCGCCAAGGACGTAGACGGCACAGAAAATAAACTTGTGCACGATCATGACTGACTTCGCGCTCTTAGCGTCTTGAGCTGACGCGTTGATTGTAGGTTCACCGAATGAGGCGGCAACGTACGACAAGACACGGATCAGGTTGGCGCTTAGGTGACCTTCGAGTTTCTGCATGGAGGAGGGGGAAAGCGATGACGGTCAGCTTCGCCGCGCGGGGGAGACGCGCAGTGTCTTGAAGCATGATATGCAGAGAAGAACCTTGCGTCCATATGACCCTGAAGGAGCAAACAGCGTGGTCAGTCACCCGACTGGGACGGTGGTGTTGAGAGAAGCGCACCGGTGAACATTGAGGCCCCAGGTCCGTTACGACACCAGAGAGCGAGGTGTGGAAGGACCAGAAGGAAGAGCACTTCCGGTCGACAAGGAATGTAGACGAGGGGACAAGCTGAAACAGTGATCGCTTCTTCAGTGCAATCTGGGTCTTCCGCGAAAAGAGAAGAGAGCGACGGGACGACGAAGTGGCCGATGGGTATGCTATACTGTGTCTGCACCATTAGTCGCGATCATGCGGAGAAATGTCTATCACTCACCATACTGCGCATATGATGTACGACGGCAGCGGCCTACTTGCATTGGCCTCCGATGACCGCTTGGTCAAAGGGCCAGGCGAGGACATAATGGCAGGTTTAGTCCCATGCTTGCGAGGCGATGTCTGAAGTGCCGAAGTGATGCCCAAGTCCTTAGAGGTATGCTCAGCGGGAGCCTCCCGCCACGGCTCGACCTGCTCCCGTTCCAGCACCTCGCTGGCTAAGAACTGATTGGCGCGCTCGTGGCCAGGGTCCTGCAGCGTACGAAGGAACTCCTCGCGCTCCGCCGGGGTGAGAGCGTTCCATAGCTCATCGTAAGAGGCAGATCCTCTGCGTCAAGCGATCAGACAACGTTTCTTGTCCCGCATATGCGGGAGACGTACCAAGAACGATGGTCCGCAGTCTTCTTACAGGACATCCCCACAATCACCAACTTCGTCGTCGCAGTCATCGAGGAGCGGGCTACTGTAAAGCGAGCACCCTTCGAATTGTGCGAGCAGCTCCATCAGTCGCCGCTCAGTCTCCTCGTCGCTTGCACTGAGCGCGTTCTTCAAGTCTACTGTTATCTTCTCCTGGCAAAGTGACTCGGAACACTGCGTGATGCGCCGTCAGTTTACGGAGGACTTGCGACAGCGACAGGGCTTGGTACGTACCTCGCACTGTGAACATGTGTAGCGCGATAACCGTCCTCGACAACTTCCTGAGACATATCAAATTGTAGAGAGGTTTGCAAGAGGTTTGAAGCCGAAGAGGTTGACTCTGACTTTGAGCGTGGATGACCGTGGCATAGCGTGGTATGTGGATGAATTACCCTTTGGGCGCCTGCGACTCTTGCTTCTGAACCTCATCACCTATGTGGATCGTGCTCAATCATACTCGTCTCTCGGACATCATAAATCAGTCGCGCTTTGCGCAGAAGGAGGGATTTCAGCTTTTTGCTGCAGCAATGTCGACTCGATCAGCAACGCCGCACAGTCCTCCTATGGCGATCTGCACCAACCAATATCCCGTACGCGGTCGGAACGTCTACCTGGAGTCGGTTAGAGTATCCCCTGGAGGCTGACGAGAGATCAGTGAGGCCGCTGTTTCCATCTCGTCCCGGTCAGAGTGCATGCAGGAAGGTAGTCAAGGTGCAGCTGTTTGCAGAGGTCATGGCCAGGTGCCGATTGCACAGCACGCGTTGTGCACAAAAAATTCAGAAATTCAGAAAATCTGAACGAGTTGTTCGCCGCTTTCTTCTGACTAGGACTACTCTGGGAGACGCAGAAAGCTTACAGGAGTATGTACGGAGCGTCAGAAATGCGGAGAGCGCAGAAGATGAGCGAGTATCGCGATGTCGTCTACGGGCGCTTACGATCGTCCCTGGGGGCTTATGGAATTTATGCATGCTCACACGTCCCAAGCCTTCGCAGCACCTTGGAGAGCATTCAATCATATACTTACGGCTTTGATGTACGCTTGACCAAATTTTGGTGGAGTCTGGAGGGGCGGAAACACCCTAAACACCCCTACAGATGAGCAGTGACCTGGCATTACTATCTCCGCATTACGGGCATGCTGCGACTCAGAAAAGTTGGAACAGGTCGAGGGCGCATGCCATAGCATGATGGAGTGGCGTAGCATGTATATACTGGTGTTGTTGTCCTATGGACGAATTTTCTCAATATCGTGAATATTACGCGTCAAAAGTGTGTGCGCGTCAGTCGGAGTTGGGCGGACACGACTTCTGCAAACAGCTGTAGATATGTGCCCCACTGTGTCCGCGCTTTCTCGAGTGAAATACGACTTTGCGATAGAGCATCATCCTTTGATCCTGCGATACTTCTGAGCCGTCCTGGCGGTTCTCAGCTTCATAGTTTGATGTATGTAGCCCCCTGCGACGCGGTACTCGTGGCACGTTCGTTCTTCTCATTCGCCAGGCAAGCAATTGCGTATACCTCTCCTCGGAGTCCAAAGCCGAGTCTTACGCACTTGACTTACATCACGTCGCACCCGCGTTTCTGATGTTGGAGCCTCCGCTCGACTTCCTCACTGTCGGTGGCCGCAGGGCAGGATGGCTCTACCTGATACTTGGCTGTCTGCAAATGCTGAGGCTTCGACTCGTTCGATCCTTCTAAGCCACATCATGGTGAGGTACGTCGACCTCTGACCCGAGTTGGCCGTGCAGGAGCCGATGACTTGGACTACATCTGAAGGCATGCTATTTCTGCACCATGCACGAGGCCATCTGCATTCAGGCTGGCATGCGACGTCTAGGCTCGAGTTGCGCCCGAAGCAGCTTTCACCAACGCAAACTCTCACAGAATGTCACGACCTCGGTGCCACTAGTGAATCAGAACTGATAGTATTGCCCGTGCATCATTGAGGGTGTTGTACATTTGTACGTGGATCGCCCTTCTTCCGCTCAAAATTCACATTTCGACCGCTGCAGCCCATTCAGACATGGGCCGATAGGAGTGCGAGTTGGCACTCTGGAACACCTATAATCATCGCCCGTCCGCGTACCGTGCGCGCATGTCTGCCGCACAACCTTGGGGTCCTCCGCCTCCTCCCCCGACCAAGCTCGGTCGCCATCGTCAGCTTGGCCCGCTCGCCGGCGTGCATGTCTCCCCGATATGCCTCGGAGGCATAAGCATCGGGAACAAATGGGCCGAGGGCGGGTTGGGTATAATGGACAAGGACTCGAGCTTCAAGCTCTTGGATGCCTTTTACGAAGCGGGCGGAAACTTCATCGACACGGCCAATAACTACCAGGACGGGTCCTCAGAGGAGTTCATAGGGGAGTGGATGGGGGCGCGGGGAATCCGCGATCAGATGATTGTGGCTACGAAGGTACGAAGCCCGGCTTCCTGGGCCGCTTTGACGGTGATCGCCATTGACTATCCCTCATTTCCAGTACACTACTAACTTCAAGCGCGGCCGAACGGACATCAAGCAGCAGACTAGCTTCACTGGCAACAACATGAAGGCGCTCCACATCTCTGTGGAGGCGTCTCTGAAGAGGCTGCGAACAGACTACATAGACATCTTCTATGTTCACTGGGTGAGTACTTCCGGATTGCGTCCTCTGATCGGAGGCTAACCCGAGATACAATCGCAGTGGGACTACATGACAAGCGTCGAGGAAGTCATGAACGGTCTGCACGCACTAGTACTCTCAGGCAAGGTTCTATACCTGGTGAGAACACACGTCATCCACCCGCAGTGAGCGAATGCTCAGGAACGCGTACATACTTCCTCTCCGTCTATAAGGGCGTATCCGACACCCCCGCCTGGATCGTTTCTCAGGCGAACCAGTATGCTCGTATGAGCGGCAAGACCCCATTTGTCATCTACCAAGGCGCTTGGAACGTCCTTCAGCGCGACTTCGAGCGGGACATCATCCCAATGGCAAGGGCGGGAGGGCTCGCGCTAGCTCCTTGGGGCGTACTCGCCACGGGGAAGATCAGGACGGATGAGGAAGAGCGGCTGCTGCGAGATATTGCAGAGGAAGGTAGGCATATCTCCTTTGCATAGCGCAGGGAGTCGCAGCCCCGCTTACTATGACTAGATCGTACGTTGACGTCCTCTGACTGGGAACGTACCGAGACCGAGCGGGCGGTCTCACATGTGCTCGAGGAAGTCGCGGCTGAAGTAGGCGCAAAGAACATACAGGCAGGTAAGTCCTTCCGCATGCTGTATGCTGATCTCCTGATCAAGTGCGTGTTGTACGCAGTCGCGATCGCATACGTGATGCAGAAGGTGCCCTACGTCTTCCCGGTCTTGGGAGGACGCACGGTCGAGCAGCTCTACGCCAACATCGAGGCCCTCGACATCGCGCTGACGGACGAGCATATCAACAGATAGAGAGCGCGGTGCCCTTTAACCCTGGTTTCCCAGGTGAACTTGATGGTACGTCTGCTTGTTCCCTCGTATCCTACTATAATGGGTTAGCAGTTGAGCCTCTCGTGTCTCTTCCCGCTAGGGAGATGGCACGGAATATGGCTACGGATGGAAGAACACTGCGCATTGTGACATGTGGCCTGCCCGTCAAGCTATTCGACCTACGCATTGAGGCATGTTATCCGAAGCACGGATTAGTAGATACTCTCCTTCATCTCCCACCTTGCAGACCCCATTCGCATCATGTACCATATTGGCCTTATGACCTGCATCGAACTCCTATCAAGACGCCGCACGGGTCCCGGAAGTCGGGACTCCACCCTCGAGCAGCCAGTCTCCTCTCGCCGAAGAACCTGCCGCTCGCCACCCATGCCGCGTCCTTCACAGCGTCTTGAGTTTCCTCGGGTTGCCACTCGCAAGCACACCGGTCGCCCCTGGTTGCCCCTATATGAGAGGCAGGTACGTGCGAACATTGTAGATCGTGTCTCGGTCGTAATGTCTCAGTTTCGACCTTCGAAATATTGCAGTAATCCACGCATGTGTTCTAGTTGTGTGTTTTGGGTGCGCTGAAGAATGATGGGCTCGGAGTCCGAGTCCGTCACCCATACCTGCGATAACAGTACTGTCTGAGATTCATTTCCTGTGCTTATAGCTTCTCGTTGGACTCACCAGGGGCCTTCCTCGATAACGCTGGTCAGTCTAACCTTGCTGCAAGTCGCGACGGTGCGACGGCAAGAAACGCGTCCAGTTGGACCCAACAGTCCTTGGAGCACGTGATGGTCGCGTCGACGCGTAGGCGCCGGTCGCGTTGAACCTCGCTATTTGCCAGCGCGCCGATCACGAGTAGCCTCAGTGAGCTTCGCGTCCTCCTTCCCTGTGTCCTGCATTTCCTCACGATACCCTTGGCTTCTTGTTATTGCGGAGCTACCTCATGTCTTCAACGACTCGTGTTCCTCTCGCCAAACGACCCCGCGATCTCGCTTATTTCTTCTTTTTCCTCGTAAGTCATCCGAACTCTGGGAGCAGGAGAACCGTTCACTGACCCACCCATACACAGATACACATTCCTACGACTCTTCTGGTTGATGCTCAACCTCTGTATCCTCAATGGCTGTCGAGTATTATATCCGGTCTCCCCAAGTACTACGTGGACATGTCGAACGACCCGCTGCTGGGGAGCGCGTTGGGATACTATGGTGAAGCGCGACGGCAGGCTTACAACTGGTTCCGGTGGTACCTGATAATGGAAGTGTGAGTATTCTACGTCCCTGCCGGCTGTGCATCTCACCGACTTCGTCTGTGTCGCCAGGGTCTTCCAGCTCCCTGTCTTCCTCATCGCCCTCCGCGGACTATGGCGCGGTACGTCTCATCTGCAGTGGCCTTGCACCCTCCCATTGAACTGCGATGCTGGCTAGGTACGACCTCCATCTACCTCTTGCTGCTCATCTACGGCGCGTCCACCGCCACAACAACGCTCGCATGCATCGCCGACGTTCTGGCTACGCCGGTCACACCCACGCCCACAAGGACACCCACCGTCACTATCACCCCGAGCAACAGCTCCTTTTGCTGTCCAGCTACATCCCCTTCTTCATTGCCCCCTTCATCATCGCGATCGACATGGCATTCCGGCTGCACAAACTCGTCAGCGTTAGGGCTCCCAATGTCAAGAGCGATTGAGGGGCACGTCGGCTGCATACATACATACGCGGGGACGGTGGCGTCGCGCGCATACCCATGTCATAACTGGTCTAAGCCATGCTGCAATCTATGTGTATACCCGTCACTCCCACACGCGTGAAGTATGCGTGTCCTGGACGAACACCTTGCGCCGCGGGTCTCAACGTCAACGACGGTAGGCTGGCTGGCTGGAGCTCCGAAGCCTCACGTCGCATGTCAATATTAATCCTGAATGTGTCATCGTAGCGCACCTGGGTGAGCCGTAGGAGCTGAGACCTTTCCTTCTCCCTCCCCTGTCGCAGTTGCGCAATACGGCAATGCACACCCCGGTGAGTCTCTCGTTTCATCCGCATGCCTTCCGATCTGCATTTTCAGAACATATTGAACTAATAGGGCACTGAACTAGACGCTACACGAGAAACCACTGCATGCGTGCATTGCATATGAAGAGGACTAGTGAAAGTCCGTAAGATAGAGTGAGCGACGATACAAAATGCTGCAGTGGCTGTAAGTGGTGTAGAGCCAAGGGTATTGAATATAGTAGTACGAGGACGGTGAAGGCTCTCAAGGGCGAACGTAAGTCGCCATGCCCTGGAGGTTGCGACCATCTGCGAGAGTGGGTATCGTCAATGACCATACCACATACAGGGAACGGGCATATGGACTCACTGATGGTGACACCTGCAGAGCGCGCAGGACCCTGAATGTTCACGCTGGCGATCTGCTTCGCCTTCGCAGGTCCATCGAGGGAGAAGACCTCCACCGAGGTCGCGTTCGCGCCGAGGACGTACAGGTAACTGCCGTTCAAATCAGCAGCAGTAGATGCAAGAAGTCGAGCGACAGCACTCACTCTTTGCCGCGGATCGTTGCGGTCTCGCTGTCGATGGGAGAAGTACCGGCAGGCAAGGTATACGACTGCAGGCAGAGCATGGCATGAGTGATGGGTACTCCGGCGAGGGACCCCAGGAGACGGATACATACCGCGACGACGCCACCCTTCAAGCTCCCGTCGAGATGCACCTCGCGGATAGTGTTCGCGCCGACGTCGATGGTGTAGTAGTTGCCCGTCTTCGCGCTCCTCGCCGACCAGCACGTCGCCGTCTGCCCGTTCACCGCCACCGACGAGTCCCTCTTCTTCCCGCTCAGGTCCACAACCGCAAACCCCACACCGGGGTCGGTCATAAGGAACGCGTTCTCTCCGGGGATGTGCGTGAGCGAGAACGCGACCATGCCCCCACTGGCGAGCGGCACCTGCGTGGCCTGCGCGGACAGCGAGCCGTCCGACTGCTGCACGTCCCAGACGTTGAGGTACCCGGGGCCGTTGTTGCCCTTGTACGAGGCGAGGAGCTTGCTGCCGTCTTCGGAGAAGGTGAGCTGGCTGACGCTGCCCGGGGGGCCGTTCGGTGGTGTCGTCTGGTTGAGACCGAGATAGCGGAGGGTGTTGGGGAGCTGGATGAGGCCTTGCTTCTTGTCGACGGTGAAGCAGCTGGAAACAGTGATCAGCAAATTGACGGTATAGTTGATACGAGTGCGCGTACTTGACTCCGTTGATCGCACCCCCGTTCAGGACGCAGAGGCGGCTGCCGTCGTTGTTGAACGCGACGGACATGGGGAACTCACCCTCGGAAGATACGGGATCGCCGATGGGGCTGATCATCGTAGGCTTTCGCGGGTCAATCGAGAACAGCGACACCGTGTTGGAGCCGGACTGCCTCGACCAGACCGTCAGAGTCTAGAGAGGAAGCGTGGACTTGGTAACTGACACTCACGTTGACAGTGGCAAGAACACCGATCTTGGAGGACACCTGGACAGATCCCTGCGAGAACATAGGGTCGACGCCCATGTTGCCGTTCGCGGTCATACCGTGCGAGCCGCGACCGCCTGCTGCAACGGCCCTGTCGAGCCTCTACGGAGGTAAACACCCTGAGTGAGTACATCTCCTCGAGAATGAGATGCTATTACTTACGAGTGTGCCGTCTGAGCCGATGCTCGCACTGATGATCATGTTCTCGTCAGGCTCGTTCGAGATAACTGCGTACACAATGAGCATGAGTGAGGTGCATACGGCCAGTCTCGCTGATAGGCCAAATACTGACAGTAGACCGCGCCGTCGGGACGCCTTGTGGAAGCCTTGGTCAACATCTTGACATAGGGACGACGGTCGACTGCCGTGGCGGAAACGGCAGCCACCGCAGAGAGCACGCATGCGAGGTAACGTGCAGAAAGCTTCATGGTGGAACCGAAGACTGATATAAAGTATGAATGCGTCTAGAGTACTGTGGCATGTCCATAGCCTTGTCAGTACGCTTATGTACGTGTAGTGGGAAGAGGAGGCCACTCACAAGAGCTGAGACTGCACGACCGCGGAGAGAGAAGAGAAGGATTTCGAAGGAAAAGAAAAGAGAAACGCGGAGGTGATGAATCCACCCATCGAGTGGTGCAATATATAGGACCGACTGCAGTCACAGCAAGTGCGATCAGCCAGGACCTCCTGCGCGTCTCATTATTTCCGGCCGCGGGCCATGCACCACAGGCGGCGAGCTAGAGTCGCTACCTGTCGGCGCTATCACCACGAACGTCCTTCGTGGGCGTCGAATACAAGGCCCCATCAAGGCGGCGTCGTAGGCAAAGTCAGCAACTTCTAAGCGAATTTGAAGGCGGTGTCGAACTTACAGATCCGGTGCGTCGTGGCTGGAAGCGAACGCCCATGAAATGTGGGTGGAACCTGTGCGTTTTCAGAACACGGTCTACACGGCGGCTGGCTTTGATTCATCGGCTGGACAGAAGAGTGCGAAAGACCGGACTGAGTCCTGGCCTTGGTGCAGACGAGGGCAAGATCGACGTTGTGGACCAGCCCAATGTGGTTCATACGTATTACGCCTGCTTTGAGAGTTTCCATCAGCGCGTTGTTTTGCGAAACATGGACAGCCACACGCCGATACTTGCCCCGGAGTCGCGAGGCGAATATCTCACGACAAGCTGTGCCATATGGAGCTATGGCAAGCTTTTGCCGACACAGGCTCCCGAGCGGCGGTTCTCAAGAACGCCGATCGCTGCCCGGCGTTCGCAAATGAGCACGGCGAGCTCCTACCAATGACGATAATCCGTCAAGACATCGCAAAAGTGCCGTGATGCAGGGGGGTCCGGGGGCAAAACTATGTCGACAGCACATAGTTCAGGGAGAGCATCCGCACGAGAGCGGGAAAAGACGCTGGTTTGTAGATGACATCCGCCATGATGATGGCGTGGACGTCCACAGCGCGAACATATCCTGGAAGGGTTTCATCCCCGTCTAGTTCAATAGGCCAGACGTGTGGAGAAGGGTTGGTGAAGATGTGGGCATTCATAACAATATCTTGCCGTAACAAAGTAGAGCAGAACCTAGACACAAGACGCGTGGTTAAGTAGCTTTTGAGTATACGGGGCGCTATCGCAAACACGCACCATTATCAGTGGTCAGGATCATGTCGAATGCATGCATCGTTCTGGGTCGGACCGCCCTGATCATAGTGCGCCAATGCTCAAGCGTCACAGAGACAAGGCCTGTCCCTGCGCCTACGCGGACTTTCAGCGTCGAACTCAGTGCGATTGAGCTGGGTGCTTACCTGGCTCTACAACTGTGCGCCCTTCAAAGGGAGCAGGCCGTGCCTGGTACTCGCAAACTTCACGGCCATTAACCGCGAAGACGTGAGTTTTACTAGCCAGGAACTCGATCTGGCTCCGCTATCCCACACTTGCTACCCCGTGGCCTACAAAGTGAGCACGCCGGGAGGACGCGTAGTGCGGCAGCATACATACCTTGTCCCAATCGAAGCGGTCTGCTCCCGAATTGAAAGGAAGCTATCCATCTCAAGCTGCATGCAGCGGGACCCCGGTACACTCGCTCGATTTGCTGCGTCTCCAGGTTTTCCGGACGGGCGCGCGGGCTGACGAGAATTGGCATGAACAACACGGGAACGGCTTCTCCTCAGTTTCTCGCAACCCGAGGGTGAGGATGTGCGATGGCCTATGCTGTGAAATGGTGAGACGAGGTTGTACGACTGTCCGTCCCAGGCGCGACGGAGCAGGGATATGTACTGAGAACTCCTTGCAGTTACTGAGTCGACCTCCATGTCATCGACTTGTGTGGGGGGTGATGGCAGAGTATGGTTCGGACGGGTTGGAGCTTACGAGTGACCACAAGTAGTATATCTCCTGCTCTCCCGCCTGAAGTCCTCCGTCCGAACATCGTTTGCGACTTGGGGTGCTTGCCAGGGTGTGAACGTAACCGCGCTTGCCGAGGATACTTGGGTGAGCGGGGTCCTCAGGACAAAGACGTAGAAGAACATGCTTCTCTCGCGACGCGGGGCGAGATGAAGTGCTTCCGAGCCGGCGAGGGTGCGCGGACACTCGGCGAGGACGTCGAGGACGGAGGCAAAAGCGACGCGCTGCGCGCTCGCCGTTGGGCCCAACGCCCGTGCCAATGCTGTGGACTCGGAGTAGGGCTCTACGCTTACCACGAACTTCGTTTCTGCCATATGGATGTCGTCCTCCTCGCTTGGTCTCCCCTCACAGCACTCGTTTGGTACGGGGCATCGTAGAGCAAGTCGCGAAGACAGAGCTGCCCTCGTTCACCGCGCGCCAGGTGCCCGTACGAAACCAGATCTTGGTGCGTGGTTCGAGTGCTCTTGCGGCATTACATCGTGTGTTAACATACAGCCCAGTTCGCAATAGGTGGAACCGTCGGTGCATTGGCTATCGGGGCACACCTCACGAATTATGACCTGTTCAAGTGGTGGGCATACCTGAGGGAAGCCGAGGGAGGGTATGCCCAGAGCAGACCACCGACATTGGAGGAGCTCGAGCGCGCAAAGTTCTCCGCTTCTCTTGAGGTGAGTCCGCCTGCTGGTCTGTGACCTCATGAATCACAGCCTTTGACTGCATCTACACGAGTCTGTTTGTGCGACTTCGCCGGACAGCTCCTGCTCGTTTGTCATATCGCAGGTCAGGGCGTTGCTACCATCGCCCGCCTCGGTTGTACATTTACCGCTGTCCACACATTGCCCGTCTTGTCTGGTCATCTCATCTCGCAGTGACCCACGTCGCACTCGCTGTACTGAACGCTGCTTTTCAGAGGTTCAAGGGCCAGATGATGACTCTGTTGGATACACTCGACAAGCTCCCGGTAATGATGAAGGCAGTGTTGTGGCAGTACGGTTGCGTCCCAATCCTGAAGCCTTTTTTCGATGCGACCGAGGGCGAGCGAATGTGCTGGGCCATATGCGCGGTCAACTGCGTCGTGTGGCTCGCGTGGCGTGTCCCTCGCTGGGGGCCATTCATGTTACAGAGCTTCGCGCATAACCCGATGTCTGGGCGGTCTTACACGCTCTTTACGAGTATGCTCAGGTTCGTTCATGGCGCTGCATCCTCAAGAGAGACTGACGTTTGCCACCAGTCACGAGAACTTCATCCATCTGGCGTTCAATTGCATAGCGCTCACGACTTTTGGTATGCTCATCACGTCAGCTTTTCGTGCTCCTCCAGATGGCTGATAATGTGGCGCCATGCGTAGGTGCGGTAGCCAGCCACCATCTGGTGACACAAGAACGCGGCGCGCTCTTCGAGGCAACCCCGAAATGGCACCTGCTCGCGCTCTTCATCTCCGGTCAGTACCATTCAACAACACGCTCCCCGTAGCTAGCATGCTTACCATCGTATGATAGCCGGTCTCTTCTCAGGACTGGTTAATCATATCGGATACCGATGCTGGTCGTACCCTAGACTCCTCGCCCGCCTGCGACTTGCCGTTTCCGCCGCCCGCACTACCTCGACGTCTGGCACAAAAGCCATCACAACGTCGGTGGCAGAGACAGCTGCGGATGCATCAGCCAAAGCTGCGAAGATAGCAAACGAGGGGCAGGCAGGTCTCGGCTCATCAGGAGCGATATATGCGCTCTTCGCATTGACGGCCCTCGGATTCCCCGATGCTGAGGCCTCGCTCATCGTCGCGCCATGGTACTCATTCAACATCCAGACTGGTTTCGTCGCCCTGGTCGCGATCGACGTCCTTGGGGTCGTCCGTGGGTGGACGTAAGTGTCTTCCTCTCCGTGTGCGCTGGCGCTTCTGTGTGCTGACGACAGACTGGTGATGGCGCAGGTCCTTCGGTCACTTCGTGCATCTGGGCGGCGCGCTGTTCGGGGTATTTTGGTTCAAGTATGGGACTGAAATATGGTACAGTATCCGGATGTGGAACCTCCCGGCCGCTGTTCACTTCCATGGCCATGGAATGAAGCAGTCTACGTTGGATGAGATTCAGTCGCGTCGACAGTCGTAGAAGTCGTTCTGGCATATACCTCGATTGTGCACCAACACTGTAATAGCGCTTATAATACACTCCACTCTAGGACAGCACGACTCGGAATTCCTTGCAAGCTGGGTGCTGTCAGGATGTTACTCCGGCCGCTGCACTGCAGAGCAGCATCGGAGAGACCCACCTGGGCTGAGAGGTTCTCTTACATATGTTTTGTGTTCGCGCCCCATACTGGACTACTGGTAAGCTTGTTGTAATTATGTGGGGTTGGTCGCTGTAGTATTCGGAATCGAAGTGGGTCAGTCCGGATAAAGAACTATAAGGTATCTACAGCTGTTTGCAGAAGTCGTGTCCGCCCAACTCCGACTGACGCGCACACACTTTTGACGCGTAATATTCACGATATTGAGAAAATTCGTCTGTAGGACAACAACACCAGTATATACATGCTACCCCACTCCATCATGCTATGGCATGCGCCCTCGACCTGTTCCAATTTTTCTGAGTCGCAGCGTGCCCGTAATGCGGAGATAGTAATGCTAGGTCACTGCTCATCTGTAGGGGTGTTAGAGTGTTTCCGCCCCTCCAGACTCCACCAAAATTTGATCAAGCGTACATCAAAGCCGTAAGTATATGGTTGAATGCTCTCCGAGGTGCTGCGAAGGCTTGGGACGTGTGAGCATGCATAACTTCCACAAGCCCCAGGGACGATCGTAAGCGCCCGTAGAGGACATCGCGATACTTGCTCATCTTCTGCGCTCTCCGCATTTCTGACGCTCTGTACATACTCCTGTAAGCTTTCTGCGTCTCCTAGAGTAGTCCTAGTCAGAAGAAAGTGGCGAACGACTCGTTCAGATTTTCTGAATTTCTGAATTTTTTGTGCACAACGCGTGCTGTGCAATCGGCGCCTGGCCACGACCTCTGCAAACAGCTGTATCTTATAGGATAAGTAAGTTTTGTAAGGGACTTAACAAACACGATAAGCCTTGGCGAAAATGCGGTGAGTCGGGCGTCGGCGCGGAGCCGTTCGTCGCCGTCCTTGCCTTCCTCCACATCGCTCTCCTCGTCCTCAACGCCGGCGGCGACGACGAGCACCACCTTAGAGCCCTCTAATCTGTGCTAGCACACGCTTTGCCTACCTTTGCTCGCTGATGGCCACAGCAGCCATCCCAATTGCACGCACATCGTCCCCGGCATACTTTGACGACCCGCAACGTCCTACGAACCACCTCGCAGCGCAGCAGCCTGTCTCGTCGTCGCATCACGCATCCTCGAGCACACACTCTCGCGATGGCGACGTCATCAACCCCGTCCACACCCTCGCGTTTCCCGGCGGCAAGCAATCGCCAGCGCAGGAGGTCCACATCGTCAAGGTCACCGACAATACGGTGAAGCTGGAGACGGGCCCCATGCCGGAGTCGATGATTCATCGTGTCGGTGCGTCGCTCGTCAGCGCTGTACCTACCTTCCATCCCTCTCGGCGAGAAGGGAGCGCGGACTCGAACTTTGGCCCTCCACCACCCTCGCCGCCGTCGAGCGTGAAAAATGACATCGACGGAGAACCCCCGGTGCCAATCGCGTCTACGTCGTCGCAGACAGAGGGCTCACCGCGCCCGGTGACGTTTGAAGAACCCCTAGAGCGCACCTCCTCCGCGTCTCGCGACCGCTCGTCACGATTCGGATCGCAAGGCCTGCGACACCGCTCGTCTGCCGAAACGAAGTCCTCGCTACGGACATCGCAGTCGGCTTACTCCCCCAGCACGCTCGAGACCCCGCTCACGGACGAGCCACCGTCCATACTCCCACCCTCGATCTCGAAGAGCCTACCCTCGCGCGCCGGTTCCCATGTGTCTGTCGACGGCTACCTCCAGCCGCCTCCTGCGCACAAGCCCTCACGGCGGAACACGATTGGCGGGTCCGCGCTCGCGCCCGCGTTCTCGCCTCCACGGGTGACACGGATGGCGACCATGCAGTCGACGCATCCAACCACTTTTGAGGATGTCGGCGAGCTGGCGGACGATATAGAACTGCAGGCGGAGCAGATTCGGCGCGAACGCATGTCAAAACGTGCGAAGGCGCAGCAGGAGGCGGAGCGAGCGCTGACCCGGTCAGCAACAACGCTGTCCAGGGTGGACGACGGGCCGTTGGTTGGTAACCTGATAGGAGAGGACCATGTCAACTATGTCCTCATGTACAACATGCTCACCGGTATACGCATCGCCGTGAGTGGCCGCTTACGCGTATGGTGTTTGTAACTCGCTGATCCCCTTCCGCAGGTTTCGCGATGTCAAGCGAAGATTCGCAGGCCACTGACGGACGAAGACTACACCGCACGACATAAATACTCATTCGATATGTGCGTTGCATCCTCGCAAGCTCGCTGACGTCACTAACTTCCTGCAGCGTGGGTAACGAGCTAACGCCCTCCGCAAAGTACGACTTCAAGTTTAAGGACTATGCACCATGGGTCTTCCGCGAGCTGCGCGAAGATTACTTCCACCTCGATCCTGCCGACTACCTCCTCTCACTCACCGCCAAGTACATCCTCTCCGAACTTGGCTCCCCGGGCAAATCTGGGTCGTTTTTCTACTTCTCGCGTGACTACCGCTTCATCATCAAGACCATCCACCACAGTGAGCACAAGTTCCTGCGCGGTATCCTCAAGCAGTACTACGAGCACGTGAAGAGCAATCCTCACACGCTGATCTCGCGCTTTTACGGCCTCCACCGCGTCAAGCTCCCGCACGGGCGCAAGATTCACTTCGTCATCATGAACAACCTCTTCCCCGCGCACAAGGATATCCATGAGACGTACGATCTCAAAGGCAGCACTGTCGGGCGCGAGTACCCAGAGGAGAAGGCGGCAAAGAACCCGCGCGCGGTGCTCAAGGACCTGAACTGGATCAACCGCGGTAAGCGGCTGGAGCTGGGGCCGGAGAAGCGAGCGCTGTTGACGGAGCAGCTGAGGCGGGACTCGGAGCTGTTGAAGAATCTGGGTGTGATGGATTACTCGTTGCTCGTTGGGATTCACAACATGCGGCGAGGGAATCGGGACAACGTCCGGCGGAATACACTCAAGGTCTTCTCGGTACGTCTTTGTTCCATCTTCGTCCATTCCCGTTACTCGAATTCTCCACCGGACGCGCACGAACCTGGAATGCTGACCCTGCTTTACCCTCGTAGCCCGATATGCCCTTGATCAACCGCAAGAAGACAATCGGCAAAGGTCCCCTGTCGCCCGAAGCTATTGCGATGAGGCGCATCATGCGCGAAGCGGACCCACAACGTCTTGACGATACGACGATTGTGCTGCCCGAGGAAGACACCGGCGAACGACAGCACTTCATCTTCTACCAAGACGAGGGCGGCCTGCGCGCTACGGACGAGGCGAACGAGAACATGGACACGATCTACTACCTTGGCGTCATCGATATCCTGACTCCGTACAATTTCCTGAAGAAGTGCGAGCACTTCTGGAAAGGGCTGAGCGCGGACCGACACAAGATCAGCCCGGTACCGCCTGTCGAGTATGCGAACCGGTTCTTTGCGTTCATGAGGGCGGTCATGCGCGGGGGCGAGGGCGGCGCGCGCTTCAAGTCTGAGTGACCGCCGTCCCTTTCCCCTCTCTCCGGCTCTCGCAATCCGTCACGATCCTCTCTGCCCATCTCTCACTGCCCTACTTATCCCGGTCGTTCGTCCGCGTTCGGTGTTTAGACTATCATATTGGACTGGTCGCATTCTCCCTGTAGCATCAACTCGATTCTTCGTCCCATCCCACCCCGGCTCCTCATCTCGAAGCATACCCAATCCCCATCCCTTCATCTTGCATCGTCCGTACAGTTTGCAGTCAGGTCCTCTGCGAATGTCGTCAGCGTCGGGTCCTCGGCTCGTTTTGGTATTGGTCTTCCCATCGTCGTTGGTACTGGTGTCGCTCTCGTGCGGGATGCTTGCTTGCTTGCTCGTCCGCGTCCACGCTCCTTCCATACATATTCAGACATATCCCCCGTAACACTATTTGAGCGCGCCCGCGTATGCGAGGCCGCGCTGCCACACTCCTTCCCCTTTCCTCATCGCTTTCTTTCCTACCTCTTCCCACTCTTCTCCGGATCCTCTTCTTCCTGTCGTCGTCGTCCCGAACTTCGGACTTGGACGCTCTCGACTCGCACATGGACCTTCTGCACATTGCAAGGATTTGTTCTCTCTCTTCCTCTTCCTCCTCATTTGCCCCATCTTGTCTTCGTTTGACACTTGGTATACTTCCTCTCCTCGCGCTTTCGCCTTGGTCTCTTACGTCGCGGTCTGGTCGATAGCTCTCCTAGTCTCATTTTATACGGTATATAATGTACTACATGTGCTGATATACAAGCGCGAATCCATTGCAGTCAAACCGGAAGACCTACACGGCTGGCGACGGAGCAGTGAGAAGGGTATCTGGTCGAGCAAGAATGTCACCGCTGTCGTCCAAAACGCAGCTAGGCAAGCGGTGTTGCAGAGTAGGCCTGAGTCTCCGGGTAGTATGCCGCGGTGGTATGCTAGAACGTCCAGGTGGTATGCTAGAACGTCCAGGTCGGGTGCGTTCCTCAGCTCAGAGCTGCTTGTTCACCGGACAAGTTTTCGCGTCTACGGTAGCGGCTGCGGCCAATCCAGATCCATAAGCAAATGCAGCTATCATCGCTGCCGTCTTCCAACCATCCTCTGCTTTCCCTCGCGAGGCTGCTTGGCCTCGTCGACACGCGGTTTCCGATATCTGAACGCTGTGCAGATCTTGCAAGGCTGTCCATCTCGCCCAGGACCATGCCGAGAGGAAGAAGAGGCTTTGATGATGAGTTCGACGCGTCGGCCATTGAAGTAGCGGATTGCGAGGATGGACGTCGTGGACAGCGAGCTCGAGCTCCTGCCAGTGCTAGATCCAATCGCTGACAGAGAGCGCCTCAGCCAGGGATGAACCGGGTCGATTCGCGTCGGATCAACTCAAGTGTTCGATGAACGCATTTGCGCAGCATCGCGATTCTGGATGGCCAGGCTGCGTGTTGACCACTTCTTGCCATGTACACACCACGACGAGAGTAAGCAGGTCAAGGGAAGTGCGTGAGTTCCGAGTGCTGAATGTGTGTGTACCCACAGGATTCGTCTCAGCACTTCCGGTCACTGGCAGATGCCAATCCCACGAACGCGCGATATCCTCGGTGAGTAGTGTATTGAAGGTCGCATTTATTGACTACCTCGAAGACTAGACTGTGTTGTGGTACTGATTTCTGACCCCTCAGACTGTGAACAGTCCTCCAGGAGCCGCTCATCTTAGACGACCCTCATGGCCATGGGTTACAACTATGGACGTGACCTCCAAGATGGCTCAAGTCGTTTCAACACTGCGCACAACCTCTCACGGGACCCCTGTGGCCCGCGTACAGTACAACTCCATCCAGTCATCTGGTCAACCAGCATGAGAGAGGTACGGCGTATTGCCAGCGGCCTTCAGGGTGGTCGTGAGACCACAAGCGTCTACACCCGGGGGATAGGACTTTGCCCACAAATCCTGGCCAACCCCCCTATTCCGGCGGAGACAGCCTATCGCCAAAGAGAGACTCGGGGAAGCTGCGGTAGGTTCCTGGACAGTTTCCCATCCGGAGTGCACTGTGCACTGTATGTGAGTCGGAAGTTCAGACGATCGCTCAGCGAGTATCCTCGGCAGTGGCTGTTCGCGCTGATCTCTTGGCACCGCGCCGGCAACATAGGCGACACCATGCGACAGTGGCGGCGAGACAGACTCCGTGCTTCCTCCTGCCACCTCCTCCAGTCCGCCTTGGTCCTCGTCGACTGGATCTCGACGACCTCCTTCGCTCTGCTTAGCGAGTTTGCTTGTTCTCTGCTGCCCCGCTCTTTGACGCCGCTATACATGAACCCGCCCTAGTCGAACGCCGCTGCACGCTCGGGCCGTCATCCCACCACACGTATCACCATATGGACGCGTTCCGGAAGAAGCGTGTCTACCGTCTCATACCCCTCGGAGTGGTTGCAACATGTCTACTATGGGGTCTCATGCAATTGACAAGTCCCTCGGGCTCGGAAGGAGATCACCCCTGGTTATACCCTCCCCCGCACGATCACCCGTTTAGGCATCCTCCGCCTCCACCTCCACCACACGGACCCAAGGAGGAGACGAAATGGACGGTACGTGCGGACGCCGTTCGCGACGCCTTCCGACATGCCTACGGGGGATACGTGAAGTACGCGGGGTCAAACGACGAGCTGCTTCCGGTGAGCAATGGTTCCGTGAACAAGTAGGTGCTATTCCATTCATGCTTCGTTCAGTGGCTCATCTCGGCGTTAGCTTCAATGGATGGCGCTTGACTCTTGTGGACAGCTTGGACACCATGCTGCTCATGGGACTTCATGACGAGTTCCGTGAAGCCGTTCCCATCCTTGCTAACATGACCTTCGCGCTCGAAGAGGTAAGCCTTGAACTTACGTTGCCGAGATCTTCTGTCCTCATCTCATGCTATGTCCCTATAGGGATCCTACGCGCCATTCTTCGAGACGGTCATCCGATACCTCGGAGGGCTTCTTTCTGCTTACGCGTTGTCCGGAGAGCCCATTCTGCTTGCCAGGGCGGACGATCTGGGATCCATGCTACTCCCTGCCTTCAACACCACCCACGGCCTTCCTATGTATGCCGTAAACACCGTCTCGTACGCCGTTTCCTCCGTTACATACATAACCTTTCCTGACGGTGTGAACTTAGCGGCGAGACGAGAACCGGATGGACAGGGTCCGACATCTTGTGGGCCGAAGCTCTCAGCTGTCAGATGGAGTACAAGTACCTGGCCCATCTGACCGGGCGCAAATACTACTTCGACAACGTACGCCATGTTTTGGCATGATCTCGTTACGACTTCTGACACTAGAGCAGGTTGAGCGTATCATGGAGCTCATGTACGGAGCCGAGTTGGACGATGATCAGTTTCCGACCAAGTGGTCAGCCATAACAGGTACACCCTCAAACGGTGCGTATGTTGTCCCGCACCATGAGCTCGCGACTCATCGTCCATTCAGATCAGTTCTCCGTAGGCGCGTTCGCTGACAGCGCACATGAATACCTGCTCAAGCAGTATCTATTGAGCGGCATGTCCGAGCCCAAGGTGCTCGACCTCTGTGAGCGTCATATCCTTTCATATGACATACTCTCGGGCGCATACTGAAACCTCACATGCTGCAGACTTGCGCGACATGTCGTCGGTCCTTCGCAATCTTCTCTATATCACACCCAACCGACAGCTACTCTATGTCACGGACGCATACCGCTCCAAGCCCAGCCACACATTCGAGCACCTCTCCTGCTTCCTCCCGGGCCTGCTTACGCTCGGCGCACATACACTCTCGCTCTCACCACGAGACAGGCAGCTGCATCAGTGGGCGGCGCAAGGTCTTGCATACACATGCTGGATCACATACGCGGACAGCGAGACGGGGCTAGGCCCGGACGAGATGTCGATGAAGCCTGGGGACAAGTGGCTGGACGCCGTGGACGCGTGGGAGCGGCAGGGAAGACCGGGAGGTGTTCCTCCCGGGTTGGCGGAGGTGCCACCAGCGCGCGGGAAGAAGGCGCAGAAGGACTACACGGAGATGAAGTTGGGATATCTGCTGAGGCCTGAGGTGAGTAGTTCCTCCCATTGGTACGAGTGTGTGTGACAACGAACGTCCCCGCAGACCGTGGAGAGCTTCTACTTGATGTGGCGCACGACGGGCGACGAGGCGTGGAGAGAGCGCGGGTGGGCGGTCTTCCAGGCGATCGAGAAGGAGGCTAGGACGGAGAGCGGGTATGCGAGTCTTAGCTCGGTGATGACCTCTCCGGCGCCGCAGAAGGATGAGATGCCCAGGTGAGCGCCATCGAAGTTGATACTTCCTAGCTCGAGTCGCGTTAACATGATTTGCCATCTGTAATATAGCTTCTTCACCGCGGAGACGTATGATAACCTGCTTTCTCCTCGTGTTGCTTGTTACTGACCGTCGCGCTTCTAGGCTCAAGTACCTGTACCTCCTCTTCATGGACGAGGACCTCATCCCCCTCGACCGCTGGGTGTTCAATACCGAGGCACACCCGCTCCCTGTCTTCCATTGGTCAGACTGGGAGAAGGAGCGTTACATTATTTCAAGCAGCAGCCATCGGAGACAAGTGCTGTGACGATGGCCCTGCTGATTCTATGTACTCATATATACCTCACATAATCCGAGGAGTCGACTGTCCTGCTGATTCGTCCACAGTCTCGCTCCGACTGCTCAACAGGTACCAGCGTCTAGATTACTGAATTTGGTTCCTATCGCTAGTTCTCGAGACTCGGAAACTCCATGGCAAGCACCGCGACGCGCGTCCTCTTCGATGGCTAGTCACAACGCTAGCGCTCCATCCCCTGTCAACACATTGCGGGGCGCATGACAGCAAGCCGGACCGCGGGCTCGGCATCGTACACATGGTCGAACTTGCGAACTCCCGAAGCTTGACCACGCCACCCTCCCTCTTATCTCGTCCGACTCCGCCGCCGCTCCGCAAGATGGTCATGTATCACTCGCAATCGGATACATAAGGACCAACTCCCCTCATATTCATCGCTTGGGATTTAGCTTAACTGCTTGTGCTACGGATCACCATGGCTCTGGTGTCTATACTCTTGGTGCTGTTCGCGTCGCAGCTTCTGGGTTTCGTAACCGCAGTGCAACCTCCTAGCTTGCGATACCGTGAAGAATTGACTCCTGTTCTACGAGGAGAACTCGCGCCCAACGATGCCCTCTTCTTCGATGTGAGCTATTCTCGCACATTCGTCACGGTGCTTTGCAGGGAAGTGGCTCACTCTGATCTTGAAGATGCCGCTCGACCATTTCGGAGGTACGAAGGGAACGTTCAAAAACCGGTATTGGATCAACGAGACCTACTACAAGCGCGGAGGGCCCGTCTTCTGTGAGTGCTAAGCAAGCTCGCATACTCCGTATCTTCCGCCAGTTTGTTGCTGAACCCAAGTAGTGTTCGACTCTGGAGAGCAGGATGCCGAACCGCTCCTCCCGTACTATCTCCAGGTATGTTAGTTCTCACCTGTCGGAAGTGCGCTGACTTAACAAGCTGAGCAGGAATATCATGGGTTGTCTGCGACTATGCGGCTCGCAGAGCGGTACAACGGTCTCGCCATCCTCTGGGAACACCGCTATTATGGAGACTCCCTGCCCTTTCCTGTGAACGTGAGTCGTGATTCACCGCTTATAACTTGGCAGCGCTGATGTCCTGGACCTCCAGGAAAACACGACGGCGGAAGAGTGGCAATTCCTCACCACAGAGCAAGCGCTCGAAGACGTCGTCTACTTTGCGAATCGGTTCTCGCTCCCTTCTGATCATTCAGAGGCGGCATCCAACACCTCATCCAGCGCAGAGGCAGAGAATGTCCTCCATCCATCTAACACGCCGTGGATCTGGCTCGGAGGCTCCTACCCAGGCGTCCGCGGAGCGCTCCTCCGTGTTCGCAACCCGGAGACGATCTATGCCGTCTGGGCCTCTTCTGCCCCCGTCCAGGCACAGATCGACATGGCCGCGTACTACAAGGCCGCGGAGCGCAGTCTCACCAGAAATTGCTCAGCGGACTGGGTCGCTGTCACGCGCTTCGTGGACGACACGCTGGCCAACGGGACTGCAGATGCTGCAGCCGAGCTGAAGTTCAAGCTGTTGAGCGCGAGGAACGATGGAGTCACGAGGGAGCAGGCGGCCAATGCCAGCGACGTCAGCGCTGCAGGCGTGCTCATGGATCCGTTGAACTTCTACCAGGTGAGAGTGGAGTGATTTGGTTCCAATACACGTCAATCATGCTCATGCTCATGTGCCTCTGCAGTACTATGGCTTCGGAGCGTCGGTGTTGCCCTTCTGCAATGCTCTGGAGACACGCAACTTCACTACAACTCCTCTGGAGACGGGATTAGCCGCGAGCTTCGGAATTGACTCCGCTCTGGATGCCTTCTTGACGGCGATACGGGAGGTCAACTACGACGCTATTCCCGGGAATCCAGATGATCCCGTGCAAGATCGCTCATGGATGTGGCAGTATTGCTCCGAATATGGCGCGTCATTCCTGAATTGTTTCTGTACTCGATCCTCTAGGCTGACCTTTTGATCTTTGCCGCAGGGTTTTACCAGCGCGGCGATCCGGCTAACCCGCTTTCAATCGAGACGTCCTTCCGTTCTCTCGAGCGTTTCCAAGAACAGTGCAACACCGCATTTCCTAAGGGACTCCTGCCAGCTCCAGCCGTGGACAAGATTAACAAGTACGGAGGATGGAACATGACGCCCTCGAATGTCTTCTTCACCAATGGGAGTGTGCGTATCCTCTCCGAGTCCGTTGGCCTGGCTCTAACTTGACGTGCTCAATGCAGTTGATCCATGGCGTACGATGGGTCTGGCCTCCATCGAACCAAATTCACCGCAGCGCACGCCTACCGTGGCCGTCCCCCGGTGCGTACACTGCGCTCAGGAATCTGCCTGTCCGATACTAAGGCCAAGTGATGCCGCATAGATGCAACACGGCTTCAGAGTTCCCGTCCTTCTTCGGTCTTACACATGCCAACATGGTACATGTTTCTGACCTGCGTGTATTGCTCACGCCGGATGCCAATCACTCCGACTTCAAGACTGTAGGATTCTACAGCCCTGTTGCGCAGGAACCCTTCTACGCTGGGTTGGGATTGTTCGAACTTGCGCTGGACGAGTGGCTGCCCTGTTTTGTGAGGGTAGATAACAACGCGGATGCACCACAGGAAAACGTTGTCTTGCATATGTAGAACCCGGGCTGTGTATCAACGACTGATATCAAGGAGGAGGGGGGGCGTGAAGGGTGTGATAGGTAAAAACTGGAGCCTCTCTGTCGGGGAGTCGAACCCCGCTTTCGCGCGGCCTCAAGAACTGATGACAGGCGCGTGTACTAACCGATATACTAACAGAGAGATAGTGAGGAAGCATTATTAAGCCTGTACATATCAAAACTGTTTTGCAAAAGGGGCCCCATCTAATCTAATCGTTTCGCAAACCTCCAATTCAGTCCTCCCATTGCGTCGTTGTTCAATAAATCCTAGCAGCAGGGGAGGAGGTTGAGTCAGACAGGCAGACCGACAGTGTTGGTCCGAGACACTCAGGATGGACTCGAATTGTGGAACTTCTGACTGAACCTTAGTACTTCAACAACTACTAAGGTTTAGGACATTGAAAATGAGTCGGGATCCGAATTCTGAGGGGTGCTCATCTTTCGGAACTTTGTCGGTAATCTAATTGATGTGGCTGAAATCACTGGTGGTACTTCTCTCTCTACTTCTCTATGTACACAGATTCCACCTCTAACCCCCACCGTTAGGATATATTGAACGACGACGCAAGGCAGGCTGACTAGGAGCCTGATCGTTTCCTCAGTATTTGCAGGGGTGATCCGGCGCCGGGGTATCTCAAAATCTGAAGACGTACCAGCTCCTTCTTATCGAGTACTCGAGCCTGACCAAAACTCGCCCAAAGATACGCTGGGTCTGAGCAGTTAACAGTCAGGGCAGCAAGTAAACCAACAGTCCTACACGCGAAGTCAGGATTGGGTCGCACCCCCTCGACACTGGACAGGCCTCGACATGGCGCACTACCCACCAACTCGCCTGGTCCTTGAGCAGGTTGCTCTGCTCGTGTCTGGGCCTCATCTCCATGTCGTGAATCCCAAGTGCGTTATAAAACCGCAGCACATCTATCGTAGACTGACTCGACTCGAGCTAGCACCGGTGATCTCCTGCATTCCACCACCACTTCTGCAGACCATGTAGAAAAGCTCAGTAAATCCGGTCCCATTCGCTGCATTGCGGTCGACGCGAAGGCTTCACATGTTGCCATGACTGGCGATGACAAGAAACTCAAGGTCTGGAGTTTGGCGGAGGGCTTGCAGCTCGTGAGCGAACGGTACGCCGGTAGTTACTATTTTCTGCTCGTGCGCGGCGGAAACCGAACGTGTTGCGTGCTCGCAGCGAACTACCCAAGAAGCCGACGGAGGTATCCTTCACTCGCGACGGACAGACGATCGTCATCAGTGACAAGTTCGGAGACGTCTTCAGGTATGTTTGCACTACGCTCGTATATCAAGACGCACACGACCCATGCATGGCGTACAGCTACCCTCTCCATCCGGAACCTCTTCCTGCTTCCACATCCGAACCTGCGGGAACATCAAAACGCGGCTCCCTTACCTCGCACGAAAACCCGTCGAATGGGACCCTCATCCTCGGCCACGCCTCTATGCTCACCACATTTTTGCTCACCCCCGACGAGCGATACATCGTCACTGCAGACCGCGACGAGCACATCCGGGTGAGCTGGTACCCACAAGGGTACGCCATCGAGCGGTATTGCCTTGGTCACGAGAAGTGCGTCGCGCGCCCCCATCCCCCCTGACCTGACGCCTGACGCCAGCCCAGATTCGTTTCCGCTCTCCACATCCCTTCCTTCCAGCCATCTACCTTGATATCCGGGGGCGGTGATCCAATGCTGAAGGTATGGGACTGGATGTCCGGCAAGCTCCTCGCGAACATCACCGTCTCCCGACCGTGGAGCCGTACATCAAGGTCAAGGCCCCGAAGAGGCGGCGTGGATCGGGCGACGGAGATGGCGATGCGGAAGGCGACGGGGCTGATGGAGAGCAGAAGAAGGGCAAGGGGCGCGGGCGGCGGAGTCGCGGGAAGGGCAAGGGGAAGGGCAAGGAGGAAGTTCGCGAGGATAGTGCAGACGTCGAGCAGGTGGAGGATGCGGCGGCCACGAAGGCAGACGCAACGCCGGAGGATTCGCCAATGCCCGAAGCTTCTGCTGAAGAGCCCGGCAAGGTGAGTGCCCAGGCCGCCTCAGCAACGCCAGAAGAAGTGCTCGTCTTCGTTGTGCATAAGATTGCATCCGCCGACCGTGGCGAGCACGGTCAGTTCATCGTCTTTAACGCAGTCGGGTGAGTCGTACGCTCCTGCCTCTCAGTCCGCCACCACACTAACCGCACCGGTCGTGAATCTTAGCGCGACAGCGATGTTCTACACGCCTCTGCCCGCGGAGGCCACAACGGATCCGTCTGTACTCGCAGTCGACTTCGGCGTGCCCGTGATCGACTTCACGGTCGGTCCAACTGGCGACGTGTGGGTCTTGCTCGATGCTGAGTGGACTGGTGCACCGTCTTCGGCAAGCTCGGAGAAGCCCCAGTTCGTCCGAATGCTCACATGGAATGGCGCGACGGTAAGTCGAGCTCGTCTGGTGCCGACTGCTCGAGCTGATCTTTCTGTGCAGCTGTCCGAGTCGACTCCCAGCGACGCACCGCTCCTTGCCTCCCTCAACTCAAAATGTCTCGTCCCCGGTATGTCCCTCTGCTTGCTCTCACAATGTGAAGTCGCTTAACCTGACATATCTATCTGCTCGCGCAGCGACGCCCGACGACCTCAAGAAACTCGACCTGTACTCCGACCTCGCCTCGATGCCGAAGAACGTCGACCCCGAGCACGACCCGCTCATCCGGGACTCGCTGTCGGAGGCGGCGGCGATCGATCCGGAGACGGACGGGAAGGGGCTCACGCAGCGCGAGCTGGGGCGGCTCAGGAAGAAGAAGGCGCTGCTGGCGAAGATCCAGGAGAAGGAACAGCAGAAGGAGAAGCGCGGGGTGAGCGAGGTCGCGGAGTCTGAGGCGGGGAGGGAGGTTAAGCGGACGCGCTCGGAGAGCGGGGACGTTGACAGTAAAAACAACACAGATGCAGTAGGCGAAGACGTTGAAATGAAATGAAGTGATGCATCGTGAGTGATCGGCTTTGATTGTCGTACAGAAGGCCTGACGCGACCGCTGGTCTGTCGACTACTTATGCAAAGTGATTGCGCCCCTGCACTCGGTTATTGTTGAGTACCCGACTGTTTTGCGACGTGCTCCGCTGCATTGAATTCATAACTCGACCCCGACAACAGCTAGCTCTATAACTGGTCTCCTCGACATTAACCGCTGCGGAAGCTTCAATGAGAAAGGATTTCAGAACAGGGCTTTGCGTCCATAACTGCGCTTCAGAGGTCCAAACACGCCCTAAATTCCGTGGTTCTCCTATCGCGTCGGCGCATCTCAGGGTCCGGGTATTGACATTGAACAGGGAGTGTAACTCCCCCTCCCAAGTGGTCCACCACCTCCGCATCTGCACACCGCAGGGCTACAACGCTCCCTTCTCCATCAAGCACACTCTTCATCCACTCCACCAAGTAACCGTCCTCAACCGCACTCGGCGTATCTCCTGGCATGGGAGGCCCAGAGACGACTGCCCATGCTACGCCGTGTTCGGCGCGTTCGTTTCTGACCAGCAGTGTCACCTTCTCAGCCCCGGAGGTGCGAACTCCTTCCACTACTCCGACGATTTGCGGATCGTACACGTCGAATATCGTGCGTCCAGGCGGGACGTGAAGGGTGCGATATGCCATGGGCGAGACGGCGATCACCTGGACGCGATCACCTGGACGCGATCACCCAGTCGTATCCTCGCGGGTAGAGGCGACGGGGCGTCATACGTATGAATAGTGACGGGTAGGAGCTGATCGGGGAGGGATAAGGCAGCTTGGTCTCTCCAACGACCATAGAGGCGGTGGACGGTGGTGGTGGACGCCATGCTTGGTTGATTCCAATACGCCACTGTGATATATACCCATGCATAGTACCCGCGAGCAAAGCATCCCAAGCTACAGACATCACAGTGAAGTGCTCGAGCATTTAGCGAGAAGTGACGTGGGCTGACTGGATCTTAGAAGTGTCAGTCATGCTCAGACGTAAGCCAGGGTCCGAAGACCCAAGAAGGCACAAGGACTTACAGCAAACGGCCTAGCAGCGTAGAGAGTGCTCCGCACAGGCGGGCTTGCACCTTGCAACCAGTCAAAGTCACAACGGAAGGGGAAGAGCCACTGGCACACGCTATGTTCATGTTGCCTACTGTAAGTTGTCGGGTATGTAGCATGGGTTTTCGCCTGATAATTGGCGTCTTCTCGACAGTGATGACATTTGCACCGAAGGAGAGGAAGTCGAAGCTCATGTACAGGTGGTTACGGTAAGTAATCAAAACAAGATACTGAGGTTGAGGTTCACGCTGCCGCCGACGCGCAAACGCTCGGCGTCGACGCGCGCCAAGAATTCACCCGATCCCATGAGCATGGGCCCTGGGGCTACGTGCTCTTCCCTCGACTTGGTTGACGCGGCTGCACGGCACTCGGTGGGTGATGTTCGACTGGGATGACGCGGAACGCCGGCAGCCCGAGTACCTTCGCGGACGGCGATGACAGCGATAGGGGAGCATGCGGCCGATGTGAGTGCGTCCTCAACGTAGCGAGCGCGGCGCCGACTTACTTGTAACGATTTTTTTGTCAGAAACCCAAGGAGCATAAAAGGCCTCCGTCGACCTACTATGACAACCAAATATATAGCACCGAGTCTGTCTTCAGCCCGACTCATCTGACGTACCCCCTCGACCGATGTCTACCACCTCCTCTAACCAACCCAACATCGTCATCATTGGCGGTGGCCCAGCAGGACTCGTCACCCTTTTGACCCTCCACAACCGCGGTATCCGTGCCACACTTTACGAGCGTGAGGCGAGCCGCCACGCTCGCGCCTTCATGGGCGGAATGCTGGACCTCACCTGGGAGGAAGGGCAGCGCGCCTTGCGCGAGAATGGGCTCGGCGAAGCCTTCAAGGCGAACTCGCGCCTCGAGGCCCAGGAGAGTCGTCTCTGCGGCAAGGCCGGCGTCGTGCTGGCAGCCCGCACCGAGGCAGACATACCCGACGAGACCAAGGCCCGTCCCGAGATCGACCGCCGCGTCCTCCGCGAGATCCTACTCGCTGCCATCCCCGAGGACTCGATCAAGTGGGGCCACGCCCTTGCCTCCGTCCGCCCGCTCGACGAGGAAACTGGCAAGTACGAGCTCACCTTCACCAACGGAGTCGTCGTCGTTTCCGACTACCTCATCGGCGCCGACGGTGCCAACTCTCGCGTGCGCCCTCTTGTCTCCCCTGCTACTCCCCTCTACTACGGCGTCAACGGCGCGGAGATCTCTGTTGCACCCGCAGTCGCTGCGCTGCCGGAGAACGCAGACGTTCGCGAGGCCGTCGGGCTCGGGACCTGCAGCTGCGCTGAAGAGGGCAAGGTGGTCTCCTGCCAGCGCAACGGCGACGGTCGCATCCGTGTGTACGTCTGGCACCGCGCCCCCATCGACTGGGTGCTCCCGAGCGAGCCGCAGGAAGCGCGGCGCGTGCTGCACGAGATGTACGAGGGCTGGGCGCCGTGGATTCACAAGCTCATCGACATCTGCGACGACAACGCGATCTACCGCCGTCCGCTGTTCTACCTCCCCGTCGAGCATCGGTGGGCGCACAAGCCGGGCGTGACGATCATCGGGGACGCGGCGCACCTGATGAGCCCGTATGCGGGCATGGGTGCGAACGTCGCGATGTACGACGGGCTCGAGATTGGCTCGGTACTGGCGGATGCGGTGTCGAAGGGGCTGAGCATCGAGGAGAGGGAGGCTGCCCTCGCGGCTGTCGAGGAGAAGCTTTGTGCGAAGGCGCAGAAGTTTGCGGAGATGAGCTTCCAGTACGTCGACATCGCGTTTGGTCCTAATGTTCCGCAGATCTTCCTAGACATGTTCAAGGATCAGGATCAGTCTGAGCAGTCTGAGTAGTTTGCGAGCTACGGACGTACTTACCATTTACTTCATGCATGTACAATGTACATAGGGGGTATCTATGCGGTTCGTGCGGTTGTATCACGTAAGAGAATGTACCATGCTCAGCGATGCTACGAACACCGGCTACACAGAACCTAAGGGAGGGGATTGTTGGGATGTCACTTATACCTGGATGGAGGGACAGAGGGTCGAGTATCCTGCAGCGACGGACTGTGCCAAGAGTATGTTCAGTACCTTCGCCCGAGACGCGTTTGCGGAGGGTCCGCGGCCAATGCAGATATTAACCCTTTGGTGTGCGCATGGCTCGTCGTCGGATCCCTGTCAAATCTGGCGGATAGAAGGTCATGTATAGACGTGCACGGCAAATGCTCCTCGACCTGCTGCAAGGACACAAGGTACTGTAGGGATTACTGGACGTGCGATGCGCGGGGAAGCTGGCCTGCAGCAAGCGGGAAGTTGGACGTACGCAGACTATGCATAAGAGGATAATTCAGCGGCTTGCGAGGCCTGGGCCTCGCCTTCCTCCACCCCATCTGAGCGCGAGACAACGTGCGACCGTTCGGAATGAACAACATGTGACCGCTCTGGACAGTCGGAACTGATGACACCTCCAAGGGACAAGATGAAGCTTGGCGTGTCGTCGTAAGGGTCCCGCGAGAAATGCAAGGGATCGGAGGGGTCGAGTCTGACGATCGTATGGTCCGCTTCCTGCAGTTCTAGGAGGAATCGCGAGACAAGGACTGCCGTGATGCTGCTGATCGACGCCGCTATCACCGAGAGGCTGTCAATGAAAACGACTGCTGATGAGTACAGAACCGCTAAGAGAGATTTAGCGTAAACACGTACGGGATGGAGAACACCGTAGCGGCATGACTCTCTTGGTCATTGCCCGCGGCCTGTGCATGAGACGGCCAAATACAGATCAGACCAGCGAGACAGACAGGTCGTGTGGCTCACCACGCTCGCAGATATCGAAAGAACGAGATGGGTGGCATTCAGCATAAATAGGACGCTGATGACGCGTCTTCCAGTCCGTCAGCTATCCCATTACAGTTGCTGGTGGACGTACACGAAATATACGGTTCCTGCGTGCGACGGGGATTCGATTGTATGCAAGGACATTAGTTGATGTTGCAGAGTGACATACCGTTGCGGAATAGTATATCTGAAAGCGACAGTCTCTTGGACTGACGGATCTTCCTCAAGGCTTCCTGACTGCTTAGCTTCGCCCAGGTGATGTAGATGAGCAGGACGTCGGCAACGATGAGCCCCGCTCGAGATACGATCACGACTGCGGTATCCTTGAGTGAGGATGCACTATCGCTTGCAACTATCTTGCAACCTACGTCTGGCGGGATGTGAGTACAGGCGTACAGGAACTGAAGATCGGATGGAGAGAGCCGAACATCAGTTGGATTGCCACAGTCTCAGAGCTTGTCTCTACGCATCCGAACGGTGGAATGTTCTGTCCTGAAAGTCGGTAGCCATATTGAACCTGCATCACTCGTCAACGCGCCACCATCGACATAGTTCGAAGGATCCGCTTACCAGGTTAACGCCTACTGGCGCTAGAGACAAAGCGAGGACGAGTAGCCCGAGGATCTTGCTCTGAGCCAACACGTATGCACGGAGAGCGGAGAAGACTTCTTCCAAGGTATCAGCAATCTGCTGCCGGAGTGAAGAACCGGAAGCGTGTGACTTACTCGCCCAGGGAACGAATTGCATCACTCCGACTGCAAACACCACCACTTGAAAGTTGGAACAACTGCGGAGTCGGGTTATGCTGCGGTACTCTGCACTTCACAAGGCTACACACCGACCTCTGGATCCGGTCAGGTTTACCACGGCGTGATGTACCGAAGGTTCGCACCTTATCCGATGAGAAAAATGCGAACTTGACCAAGGACATGGTACAGATGGCCATGGAGATCCATTTGTTCGTAAAGAACAAGAGTGACGCTCCGGTCCGCTTAGCGGACCAAAAATACGCCACTTCTCGATCCAACGTCACACAGCTTTCATATATGAAGAGCGCTGCGGTGAGAACGTGATAGGTTCAAGACGCGGACGAGCATGCAACGGGGACTAGCACGGCGCACCTGAGGTTGCCACAATGCCGTGATAATCGGAATATCTGTTCGACGGGGTCAGCAAGCGGATCCCTGACAAGCAACCTGGAAATAGGCGACCCACAGGATGTCAAACATGGCTACAATTGCAGCAGCACTAGCGTCTAGGTCGGAGGACATGACGACGTCAAGAGGCGGTCCTCAACTTAGCGGCTGAACCTGAGGGGAATTGCGATAAGTAGTATCCATGGCTCGACCGATCTTATACTCAAGGACAACGATGGAGTCAACATATCGGACACCGACCACTGGTCCACCTTCGACGCTGACAGACGCACAGTGGCTGCACCTGCCATTCAATCGGGCCCAACGAGAGAGAAGAGCCGTGTACGTGGCGCATGAGGCAGCGTAAGATGGCGAAGAGCGACACCGACATTGGCGGACCTCCCCGCAGTTCTGGCATTGCTGTAGGACATGATCCGATCCTACAGGGCACCAGCTGCCCGGAAGGTTTCCCAGTGTCTCAGGACCAACTGCTGATGTGCCAGCTCTAGGTTTGCGCCCATCAAGGCAACAACGGAGGTTCTGCAGACGAAGGATAAGTTTATGAGTATTCTTCTGATTTCCCGAGCCTAACATCGACGCAGCCGCAAGATTTCCTAGGCGCGTGTACCGTCGACCTGACAGTCAGATACGTGTAAGGCATCAGCAAAGTTCTGAGAGCATCCGGACAAGGTTAGAGAAGTAGCTCACAGAAGGGTTTGTTGAGCTCCTTACCTCGCTGAAGCCTCCGAACACTGCCCGACGTCATCGTAGACTGCCTGTTCGCGTCCGATCCCGCGCCACCAACATGCAGGGTCGACAATGTCAATGGATCGTTCACAGCACAAGAGCTCGAGACAGCCGAAGCGGGGCCTTCCTCGCCGCCATCGGGCCCCTGTCGCACGACCGTCATGTTCGCAGCTATCCCCTGCTGTCCGTTGCCCGGCCTGCAATTGTCCGATACGGCGCTGGCTGTCGTGTGTTCTCTCCAAGACGCTTGCGTTGGAGCCTGAGGCTATGGAGCGGCCCTTTCCATGTGCATGGCGCGATACAACAACTTGAATGCTATCTCCTGTGAACGCGACGCATCGTCGCTGATGGATACAGGGGTACGTACCTTTCTCGTCCCTTCGTGAATCGTCTGGACTGACAAACTAGCGAGGGAGTCGGAGGATGGTTTGGAAGGAAGAAAAACCGGTAGTGCAGTGACGCGCACACGGTGTGCCGCCCGAGGCACTGCCGTCGTCCAGCGTGGCTGAGCTCCGAGTCCCCAAGTAAGCATGTCGAATCCCGGGACCCGGCTGGAACCTCCTACGTCCGTCTTTTCATGTTGGAAGTCTTCTCCGTGCGGACAGTGCAGCGTCGCGCTTCAAAGTCGTTGACTGTGCGGTATCATGAGCATAGAGTCACAGAACGGACGAGAACTAGTGTCATGCAGTGTTCGCCCGTCTACCCCCATTTAACCCGATTTAAAACAACGCGTGCAACGCAACGAACAGACGGGACTGTAGGGATTATCGAAACAGACATGCAGTAAGCTGCGATGGGAACTTGGGCTGTAAGAAGAAGGGACACAATTAGGCGGAGAATGACGTGGACGATGCATCGGCCTGAGATGCCTGAGCCTCGCCTTCCCCCTCCTCGACCGAGGGCGACTCAACGTGCGACTCAACGCTGTCGTCGAATGAGGTCGGAAGATCCGGGCTAATGCAGGCTCCAAAGGACGAGATGAAGTTCGGCATGTCGTCATCAAGGTTCTTCGAGAGATGCAGGGGGTTCCTGGGGATGGAGTCTGATGACCGTCTGGTTCACCTCCTGGAGCTCCAGGAGGAAGCGCGACACGAGGATCGCTGTGATGCTGCCGAGTGAGTGTCACATCGATGATGAGCATGACGCTTGCATCAAGCCAGGGATTTTTGGGACCTACGGGGCCGTGAACTGGACGATATACCTCCGAGCCATCTGTCAAAGAGTCGTTGAGCATGCGAAGTTGAGCACATAGCGAGATGAGCCGTGCTCACCGCAGTCAGGGACACGAAGAGGTGGAGGACATTCAGACAGAACAGAACCCCGACAGCCAGCGTTTCGAGTCCGTCAGTTATCGGATCCGCGGGTTCGCTGCTTGACGTACACATAGTACATGGTCCCTGTGCACGGCCGCGGCGTCAAAACGATAGTCAGTCCTGTACCCTCGCGTGCAACTGTGTATGCGCTGAAGAACCATACCATCGCGAAAGAGCACATCCGAGAGCGACGGCCTCCTGGACTGCACGATATTCTTCAAGGTGTCCCGGCTGCTTAGTTTCACCCAAGTGATGCAAATGAGCAGGATGTCGGCGACGATGAGCGGAACGCCAGAGATGATCAAGACTGCGCGGGTTCCATGGATGAGCGTGCGCTATGGCTAATGACCATTCGCCCACCTACGTCTGGCGAAATGTCAACATCGGATGACATGAGATGGGATTGAAAGAGCCGAACCTTAGTTCAACCTCATCGGTCGCGTATGTTATGCCTCGTACCCACTTGAGGGGTGGACGGTCCGTTCCTTCAGTCGCCGCACCATACCTAAGTTAAAGTCTTGCATCTGGCTCATGCACCGTCACGTCACGTCACTTCACTGTCCGGTATCATCAGCAGCAATATCGTAGTGTACACGGCACCTTGATGATACAACGTATTCATTCCCTGCGTCGTCGCCCCTCCTCATACCGTCTATTCGTCCGCCACGGCACCCGGCTTCCCAGGGCACCCGGCAGTCCGCCACGCGGCGAGGATGAGCTCGACGACGTCGTCGACGCCCTTGCCCTGCTTGACGCTCGTGAACACGGTCGGCCCGTCGCCGCGCATGAGCTTCGCATCGCGGTCCATCACCTCGAGGGAGGCACCGACGTATGGTGCCAGGTCGACCTGCGTAGCGGTACCAGCGATGAGTGCCCATGCGCCGTAGGAGGAAGGAGCGTGGAGAGTGGTTATTAGGACTAACCTTGTTGATGACGAGCAGATCCGACTGCGAGATCCCAGGGCCGCCCTTCCTCGGGATCTTGTCGCCGCCCTACACCGCACTCTCAGTCAGTCCTTCAGCCACGACGGCAGCTACGCGGCGCAGACTCACCGCGACATCGATGACGTAGATGATGTAGTCTGCGAGCTCGCGCGAGTAGTTCGCAGCGAGGTTGTCGCCGCCGCTCTCGACGAAGAGGAGCTGGCAGGCGTACTTTGCCTGGAGCGTCTCGAGCGCGCCCATGTTCGCGCTGATGTCCTCGCGGATCGCCGCGTGCGGGCACCCGCCCGTCTCGATCGCGAGGATGCGCGAGGACGGGAGGGCTTTGTTCTTGATCAGAAACTCCTGGTCTTCTTTCGTGAAGATGTCGTTCGTGACCGTGGCTAGAGGAGGATCGGCGTGAGCATAGATAGAGTATGCCAGGCCCCCCTCGTGCGCGAGAACATACCGATGTTGTATTGACTGCGCAGCTTCTGGCAGAGTGCGAGGGTAAGGGCCGTCTTACCGGAACCCACAGGTCTATGCGGAAGGCGGCGAGGTGAGTACGGAGAGAGAAGCTGATAGAGTTGACTCGAAGTACGTACCCGCCAATTCCGACCGTAAAGCCCCTTTCCTCGAAGTTGCGCGACGAATAGTCTGGCAGATCGCGCTCTGCAAACTGGCCTGATCTCGCGCACCGTCAGCTCGAAGTGCTCGAGGGACATTTCCGTCGGTCCTGAGAGAGATACCGCTCACCTGGATGGTCTAGATGCTCGTGGTTGTGTCCGTGCTCGTTCGGGCCATGGGAGTGCGTGTGGCCGCCGTCATGGCTGTGGGTGTGTGCGTCTGCAGTACCCGAGGAGCCCGCGAGATTGTTGAAGAATTGTACTGTCTCGGACATGATATCTCGGACACAGGGTGGTGTGTGTACTATGCGTGTCTTTCTGCGGACAGCATCGATCTCTCGCACAAGGCCCCCGGCGGCACTTGCGGTCCGATAGTGGTAGGCGCCCGTCCCAGGTGGTTCAAACCGTTCAAAGTCCACAGCATACCGAGGAGGTACTCACTGGCTTTTCCCGAACACCTGTGTGCCACTGCTGTTATGCTTGGTCTAGCACCAAAATGGATAGCCAATCGTGCCGCGTCTGATTGTCATTGTGCACCGGTGCGACGATGGGGAATCCGAGTTCGGAGGAGTAGAGATACAGTGATGCGAGTGACGTTTACGCACCCTCGAGGTCAGAGGTCAACAGTTGCCAAGATATTTCCAATATCGCGGTTGAGGTCGACAGAAGAGTATGTAGCAGTCCGACAATCGTACCGCGCTGTATCGGCGTGACGTTGCAGCAGTAAGTAATGGAGGGACTCGGATATGGATGCAACTGAGACATGGTGCAAGCTCACCCTTGCCATAGCCTCGGTGGTCCTCCAGCCTCAAAGCGAAGTGCGTAGTGTGGTTAACCAGCATTCATACCAGTAGTGCAACAACCGCTCGAGGCTTGGAGACGATGAGCACGGCCAAACCACGGCTGCAGATGAACGCATCATTCACTCTAGGCACGGGTTAGGCGCTGACCTGCAGGGTACTCTGAGCGTCAATACCGCGTGGGCAAAATGCTGCAGCCAATCAGATAGCGCGAGTTGCTGAGGGTACCTCCCCGGTCACGGTCGCAAATGGCGTGCCACAGCGATCGTCAGTGGCCTCCACCAAACTGACCTCCTCCCCCTCCCCCTCCTGACTTCCTCTCCCCCGGCTCGGCGATATATAGCGCATCCGTCTCCTGGAATCTCCCCCGGTACCATCCAAGATGCGCCACCACGTCCGCCTTCTTGCTCGCGACGACGACGAACTGAACTGCGGCTCTGGCGGCGGCGACCGTTCGGACACTGGCCTCAGGATCGCCTCCATCTTCATCATCCTCGTCGGCTCGCTCGCAGGCGCACTCTTCCCTGTGCTCGCCCGGAGGTCGAAGTATCTAAGCAAGCATGTTCCCCAGCGCGTGTTCGACACGGCGAAGTACTTTGGTAGCGGTGTTATCGTGCGTGGCGAACTCCCTCCTCCTCCTCCTCTCCCCTCCACTCACACACTGTACAGATCGCGACCTCGCTCATCCACCTGCTCGATCCAGCCATTGAAGAACTGAGCTCGCCCTGCCTCTCTCCTGCATGGCAAGAATACGTGCGTACCCACCTTCTACGCGTTTCCACGGGCGCCCGCTCACCGTGAGGCAATTACGCCGTGATCAGCCCTACGCGCTCGGCATCTGCCTGTTCAGCATCTTCCTCATCTTCATCGTCGAGATCGTCGCCTTCCGCTGGGGCACCGCCCGCCTCGAAAGACTCGGGCTCGCACACGACGCGCACGGACACGGGCTCGCCTCGCACGCCGCACACGGCCCGGAGACCGACCAGCTCGCGCAGGCGAACGCTGCGCTTGCCCGGAGCGACATCTCCGACAGCTCGCTGCACCGGGAGAAGAGCCGCGAGAGCAGCAACTCGCACGAGCATGGGCACGACCGCCAGACCTTCCCGCACGCGCACTCGGACGTCGAGGCCCGCGGACATGGCCACCATCACCACCCGCACGCGGTCGGGGACTCGCCGGCAGCGCAGGTCATCGGTATCGCGATCCTCGAGTTCGGTGTGCTTCTGCACAGCATTCTCATCGGGCTCACGCTCGCTGTGAATGAGGAGTTCAAGGTGCTCTTCATCGTCCTTGTCTTCCATCGTGAGTGTCCGTCGTTGTGCACCCCCTCCCTTGGCTGACATCTATCTCAGAAACGTTTGAGGGCCTTGGTGTTGGCTCGCGGCTGGCGTTCGTGCGCCTGCCCCAGAAGTACAACTATGTCCCCGTCCTTGGTGCGATTCTCTTCGGCATCACCACGCCCATTGGCATCGCGGTCGGGCTGGGTGTGCGCGAGACGTACAACCCCGAGAGCACCACCGCCAGCATCGTCAGCGGCATCCTCGATGCGTTCAGCAGCGGTATTCTGCTCTACACTGGTCTCGTCGAGGTACGTATCCACTTCCTGCGTTACCATCCTGTCGACTCATGAATTCCCTCTCCAGCTCATGGCGCACGAGTTCCTGTTCAACTCGGACATGCTGCACGGGTCGAACTCGAAGCTCGCGTATGCGATCGGGTGCATGATGCTCGGAGCGGGGCTCATGGCGGTGCTCGGACGCTGGGCATGAACCTAATCCTCGTCGTCGCTCCATTCAACCTGCCTCTGCGCATACCCGCCATGCTTCATCATCCCTGCCGCTGCTCTCCCTCTCCTACCCGCCGCTCGATCCCCGAATGCTCTGTTTCTTCCGCACATACCACCGCTGCTGCCACGATTATCATTATTGGTTTACGCACCGCATCGATCGAGTTCTCCTTGCATACATATGGACCGTCGGGGTCGCATACGTACATACTAGAACGAGTGTAATGCCGAGCTGTCCCGGGGCGTGTACGATCCGTTTGTTGTCGTCGCTGATCGCTGAATACGAAGTCTGTACTAGATGTGCACATGTCGTGCGGGCATTCCCGGGTGCAAGTGTGATCACGGCCTACGCATTGGTTCCTCGCAAGCATCATACCGCTATATGCTAATAGTTGAGATGCTCGAGACCTCACACACATGTCCGCCACAGCGTTGACGCGTTCGAGCGCTGGTACTGCAGTGGCAGTGCAGTGCTTGCCAGCCTCGTGCTATCATGATGTACCGCAGCGACACGTCCCTCTGGAGTTGTTCGCCGTGTACTAGGAGTGTCTCCCTGTCTGATTAAGAACTTCTTCTCGCTGTCATCCTTAACTCGAGTCTAGCCCCACATCTTGAGCGAAGTTCCGTCCGGCGCTGGGTCGCCCCACTGCCAACTTGGGTTTGATGGTAAGTATCATCCGACCTCGCGAATTTCCTTGCTGCGACTCGGTCAGCACACGTTTCTGTGCACAAGTAACGTACTATGAGAGAAGGTCGGGAGAGCGGACAAAGGTGCGGACCCTTGTCTTGTATCTATGCTCGACTTGAACTCTTCACTGAGTCACGCTTGATCAGGCTACAGTGGTTCCTGCAGCCACGGACCGTCCACGAGGTACATGGGGCGAGTTCTTCGAAGTTCGGATACGATTCCTGATCAGTCCAGCATTGCCGCGCCTTACGCAGTCAGAGAACTGCTCCAGCATCCCATGCGCAAGTGGATTGGTAGATAGATGACCCCGGTTGAGTAGGCGTCCCTGTCAATCAGCGAGATGTATGCTCATCGAAGTGCTGACGTTGTCCACTCGTGCACAGGGTATTGGCTTCGGTCGCCTGTGCATCGCACCATGAGGGGCCCGAACTTTGGAGCATGGTATGTTGGTCAGGCGATGTTTATGGCTGGATGCTGACCTTTTCCTTAGGTTGGTCTTTCAACTACTGCTCCTTCTGGACTAATATTACTGGCGGACTACTCAAGGACTATCGCAGAGTTACGCAAAGTTTTCCGGTACAAGCAGCTCCGGCTTCCGGATACATTGCTCCCTCACGCTCGCGCAACTCTTCTATCTGAGAAGACATGATCAGGTCACTTATAATTGCCACCAGCATGCGTACGACCTGATTGCACCAACGTACTCGAGTATAAAGCCCGGTCGTGCATGAATGCTAATGCCATCTTTCCTCGGCCTCTAAGCAACTAACTCCAGCATGTCCTCCAACGCAGATTCCGGCGATGTTGCCCTGTTCAACAGCCTGTACGTCGCACATCTACTTGCCGCTCGCAACGAACTGAAACGCTTGCTGACGCCGCTCAATAGCAATATCGAATCTTACTGCGACATGGCCTCCTCGAGTATGTTCACTCAATGGTAACATGGCTCGTCTTTGTCGACCTCACATGCCCTCTCGCCATAGTTCTCTTCATCTACGACGCCTTCGTCACTTTCGATCAGGAAGTGGCGTACTTATGGGCCGCCAAGCGGACCGGGGCGTCGTTTTTATTCTTTGCAAATAAGTGGATCTCCGTGACGTCCTATGTCATGACGTTGGTGACATATGCGTCTTTCCCTTCCGATAAAGTAAGCAAAGCCAGTATGAGTCCCTTCCGTGGCGATATCTGACCGGATGCAGAGGTCAATACACCACAGCCAGCCTCACGGAGTTTAGACCTTCGTGGACTGACTATCGCTGTCCTCAGTTGTTCCATGTTCGGGATCGCGATAACTGCGGTACAGATACTCCAGTTCGTCCCCTGGGGTGGTAAGTCATGCTCATGCTTCTACCCCTCGGATCCCAGTACCTGATGCGTTGCATGGAGTCTTCTCCGCCCTTCGTGCATATGTGCTGAGCAGGAGCAAACTCCTCGGGTCACTAGTCTTGGCCTTGTCCATGTCGCCAGTAGGGGCTAATCTGGTGAGTGCAGTGTACACCGATATTACCTGAAACAATCGACTGACGCAGATCGTTCTGATACTGCAGGTATATTATGGCTATCAGCTCTCAGGGGAGAACTTCCCACCGTTCGGATGCCTTGTCACGGACAACACGACTGCCGCAGTCGCCCTCAGGTCTGGTGTTTCCGATCCCATCTTGTACTGACTGTACTGACATCGCGGTGTCAGGCGTAGGTTGCTAGTGACCGTGTGCAAGCATGCATGCTCACTCAAGGAACCACACAGTCGTCATCATCTCTCGAGTACCACTCATCTTCTCCGACATTCTCCTCATCTACATCACATGGACACACCTCAGCATTCGGGGGACCCTGAGGGATGTGCGGCAGTCTAGGAGACTGTCGCTCTCGGATATCCTTTTTCGCGACGGTTAGTCCCTTGCAGCAGCGCTTTACGCGTTCTCAGATGTTCTCGCTGACTGCTGGCCGTTTCACGGTGCGCACAGGGACTGTGTATTTCGTGTACGTCCAGCAGCACATTCGAGGCCAGTGGGTTACCTGACGAACTCACGCATTTGTTATCAGTGTTCTGTTCATTCTGAATATCCTCCACCTCATCTTCTCGATTACTGCCGTAAGCCGCTATGACCTGTTCCACCATCCGCCGTGGACGCTTTGATTGACCTTGACTCGCAGGTGGCGAGCACTTCCGAGTCCGAAGGGAGTTATATCACTACGTTCACCGCCCCGTACGCATTTCGCCACCTTCTGGGATTGATATGCTCTTTATTAATTCTACCACAGCATCACGGCCATTCTTGTGTCGCGCTTCCTCCTAGAACTCCAGGAGGCCAACCAGACGGTCATCAGAGTTGACGCTGATGACCCGCTGCATTTCTCCAGGAACCCATACGACGATAGTACACCAAGCTTCATCTCCTCCCTTGGAGCTTTCATTCAACCGGATTTTCCGGAGCCACGCAACGACGATGATTCTACATTTTAATTGGAGGCTCGCGCTCAGATGCGGTGGAGGAAGGCGGAAACCCAGGCCTTGACCGCCTATCAGGTCGCTTTCTTCGTCGTCATCCGCTAGTCTATGTGTTTCTCTTCCTTCAGACCCCTTTCATCTTGCCCTTAATGCGGTGTGTTCCGAGTCGTTGCAGTGATTACTTCTGTACTACTACCACTGCCAGGTCTTAAAGTTGAGTCATGGACAGAAAGCAGGTCCTCAGGCCGTCATGCTTTACATCCATAGCAATCCTGCCACTTATCGACATCTCCCTTGCCTAGATGACTTGATTGTGCTGCAATGAGTCCCTCTATAGTAGGGGATGAGCGGAAGTAACAAGGTCACGGTAATGAGCAGGCCAAGAGTCTGGTAACCACGCGGTGCTTACATAAGCAAGATCTATGTAGGGACGAGTCTCCGCCGTGGCTTAGCCTCCGCGCAGACCTCTTCCTCCTCCCCTCCGGTCTCCCCCTTCCCGCCGCCCTTGACGACAGCCATCGGGGCTTGCTTGCACACCTAACACGCGACCAAGGCTGCATAGACTGCGGCGACGACTTGGCGACGAAGAGAAGCGGCCTGCCAACTTGAAGGAACCACGACGACCAGGCACTAACTACTACACGCCCAACACCTCCCGGACTCGTGACCTACGAACGAGGACATCGGATTATCCAGCAGACACCTGCGAACATGAGCGAAGACGGCTACCCACGCTCTTCGTACGACAACGGCGACCGCGATGGGTCCGACGTCGGGCACTCGTCTCGCCATGGCCACAACGCGCCGCCTCGCATCCCGCACACCGTGCAGCACTACGTCCCCTCCTCCGAGTCGCTCGACCGCTTAGGTCTGAACGGCGCGCCCCCGACACCCACGAAGAGCAAGGCCAAATCTCCGTCCCCGCACCGCCGCTCGAGCACGGAGAGCGCCAGCCGGCCGCAGTTCGCGAACGCTGGCTCGGGATCTGGCTCGGGATCTGGACACGGAGGAAACGGAGGAAGGTGGAGGGACAGCGCGATGCCCGGAGCGGCGACGCAGAGCGAGTTGGGGCACGGATATGCGGGGGCGCCGCCGCGGGTGAGCATCGAGTCGGAGGGCGGCGCGAGTGCGACGTTGAGTGTGGGCGACGGGGAGACGACCGCGGTGAGCCCGGCGGATATGGCGACGCTGGTCGAGCCGAGTTTTGACGAGAACATCCTGCGGTCGCTGTGCGAGACGGATGTGAGTGTATACTTCTGGACGTGCCGATCCCCCGCTGACGCACGCTGTTGGTTGCTCTTGCTCTGATGATGCTATGTTGGTGGTGATAGTGTGGCGTGCCTCTACTTCTGGACAGGATCAAACAGAGTATGGTCTCTTGCCGGGTACGTCCACTTGACTACATCTCCACTGGGATGTGAATTTACCGTCGGATGTGCAGGAGGCAGCAGCGTTCCTGAAGAGACGAGCCGCTCTGGAGGACGAGTATGGGAAGGGGTTGCAAAAGCTTGCCAGGTCAACGTCTGCGGAGTATGCTCAGCACGAAGGGAAAGCGGGGTGAGTGCATGCATTCCATGTCAGGCCCATGCCATGTCCTGAACCAGGACAGGTCTTTCGTCAACGCATGGCAGGCGTCCATGCGGACACACGAAGCGATGGCGGACAGCAGGACGAAGTTTGCCCTGCGTCTAAACGAGATGAGCGAGGAGTTGAACAACCTCGTGAAGGAGGTCGACAAGAACCGAAAAGCGGTGAGTAGCTCCTCTGGCTGCCTCCCCCCTTCTCTCATCCCCATATGCCGCGTAGACCAAAGAGTTGGCCACTCGATATGAACGCTCTCTGCAAGAGTCCGAGCAATTGACAGAGAAGACGAAGTCGCGTTTCGACATGACTGCGGAGGAGCTCGAGCGGCTGTTGTTACAGAAGGAGGGCGAGCCTCTGAAGGACAACGCTATGCAAGGTCGGTCGCCAGTGAACGGCAAGAGGGTCATTGGCAAGGCTGTCGCGAAGGGCGGCATGCTGCTTAAGGGACGAAACCCGCAGAACGTACGTCCGCATTCCGCACCCGCTTCGCAGCAAATACTCACCGTGTGCAGATGCAACGGCAAGAGGATGATATCCGAGCGCGTATGTCGAGCGCTTCAGATGCGTACAGGAAGGCGGTCACGGACACGCAAACCATGCGACAAGAATACTTCAACTTTCAGCTACCGAGGATCCTGCGAGTACGTGCGGAAACTTTTGAGTGTGTTTGACGTGTGGTGACATCCTTTTCCCGTGCAGGCTTTGAAGGAGTGTGTGGATGAGATCGATCTCGGTACTCAATATCATCTCTCGCGCTACGCGTTCCTGTGCGAGAGCATCGTGCACAGTGAAGCGACCATTCTGCAACCACAAGACGATCACTGTACGTGTTCAGGTATGCTTTGCGGACGTATTGCTGATGTGCCGCTTCGTAGCCCTCGGTCTCAAGGCGACGATGGAGTCCATCGACAACCGTTCGGACTTCAAGGTGTGGATGCAATCGTATGTGTACGCTCACGGCGGCCAGAACCCGCGTGGACCGCGACGTAATGGTCCACAAGACGAAGGCTTCGTATGTCTCCACTGCTTCGCGACTCATCGAACGCTCCTGACCAGTACCGGTATTCTCGCGTGTAGCTCCCGCCCATTCCAGCCCTTCATCACCCGGGGAGCTCGCCGAGCCTCGCGCATGCATACCTCGACAAGGGCCGACCGACGTTCGGCGTTAGCCTCGCGGACCAGATGGCACGCGACGATGTCGACGTACCACCCATCGTCGTCAAGTGCTGCGAGGCGATCGAGAAGTACGGCCTGGACCAGCAGGGCATCTACCGGATCGGCGGCACGCACAGCAAGGTCATGAAGCTGAAAGAGCGGCTCGATCGAGGTGCGTTGTCCGTTCGCCGTCTGTTTTGCGTCTATCCAGAGTGTCGGTCGTCAGCATGGGCACCGAGCGGTCCCCGGATCCGAGGACTCGCAGAGGGCGCCCCAGCTTGTTCAACCCATGCCCGGGCTCCCCGCGTTATTCTCCTGAGCATGACGTCTCTAATACAATCCTGCAGACCTTGAGTCGGTGAATCTTGATGCGGATGAGTGGTCGTCCGATATCAGCAATGTCACGAGTGTCCTCAAGCTCTGGCTCCGTGAGCTCCCGGACCCGCTCTTCACATCCAGTCAGCATCAGGACTTCATGGATGCAGCGAGTGAGTGATCAGTCTTGCCCTCCTGACCAGCTGTGTTTGACTGGCTTGGGTTCAATTCTCCCAGGGAACGAGAACGAGCGGGCACGGCACATCCGATTGCATGAGCGTGTCAACGCCCTGCCGGATCCGAACTACTCGACCCTCAAGTACCTCATGGGCCACCTGCACAAGTGCGTCATCCTCGCCCTCGTTCGCGTCGCAGTGGTGATGCTTACTCACCGCGTCAATAGAGTCGTGCAGCACGAAGCGCAGAACCAGATGTCCGTGCAGAACCTCGCTATCGTGTTCGGCCCAACTCTGTTTGGACAGGGCCAGCCGGGCCTGAATGGCGCAATGAACGGCATGGCGGACGCCTCGCTCCAGAACAAGGTCCGTAGAAATGTCGGTGCTGCGCTGGGAGTTCTTCGCTGACATCGAACGCGCGGCTTGCTTGCAGGCGGTAGAGACCATTCTCGAACACTATACCGACATCTTCGTCGACGAGGCCGACGAAGCGTAAATGCCCTACATCCCCGCACGCATCACAACCAGCTTGGTTCATCAATCTTCTTGTAGACCGCACTTTCTTGCAGTTCCCATTCGTTCTTGTCGCCACAGCTACTCGCTTCTACCCCCACCGTTACCCCATTGCCGTCTGCCTGCAGGATCTCTACCCCACAAGCTACGACCCTACAAGCTACGCCCCGCATTCCCCCCGTCCGTGTTTATATGCATCGCTTATGTTTATACCCCCCAACTCTGCATGTATCTCCTACAGACTATCCCTACGTACCGTCGTACATATCTTGAATCCCGCTCCCTCCCCCTTCCCCTTCCCCTTCCACCGCTTATTACGTTGGTATACCGGACTTGGAGCAGGGCTCCGACCCTGTTGCAGAAGACTGTATCGGATCATGTCGTCGTCGTTTGTATTCGCAATCCTATCTTATTGTGTCTCGTTCCGCTGTCTCATATAGGAGTCCGATCTGTCTTTCTCCTGTCTCGCCGCGACGACCTCGAGCATACAGAGGGAGAGGAAGAGGACGTACTGAGGCCGCCTGTCGTTCTCATGCTTCCGCAGCAGCAGCATGGCAAGGACCCACAAGTTTTCCAGCAGCGCGGAAATTGAGTGCGGGTGACCCCAGGCTGCGGCGACGCTAATAATATATTTGCCTCGCGGCTTCGTGAATTACGGGCTGGATTGTGGACGGATGATAGGGCTTGTCAAGGTGTGCTTTCCATCGCGTTTAGGCATTCTATAGACCTGATGCATTCCGTGCGATGAGCCATAAATATAGTGCGTGCCAGTTAAGTGTACAGCGTGCAGTGAGATCCGGGTCCGGTTGAACAGCGAGCGGTTCCGAAGCAGCTTGAAATCCTGATTAGCGTGCGGCGATAGCGATGCAGGTGTGTGTGCAAAAAGCTCGAGCAGCGTGTAGACGACGGAGTACCTGCGTCTGTAGGCTACGGTTGGTGGTTAGCGTGAGTGTGTGAGAAGCAGAGCACGCACGGCGTATGTGGATAACCACAACAGTCCGCGTCCCCCTCGACCGACGACCTCTGTCCTATCCCCGACCCTTCCCCTCCTGCTTGTACAACCCTCCCTAGCCTCCCCTCCGCCTCTCCACGGGGCCCGCATGCGGACACGGGCGTACGCGTCCTCTGATCCTCCACGCCGACAGCAGCCGCCTAGCGAGCCACAACAAACAACAAAACCCCGCGCAAGAGTGTGAGCCCCGCGTGCCACGCAAATCAGTGCTCAGTATCGGGTCCATACCGTCGCGCCCGCCGCGGGGACCCACACGTCCGCGCTGTCGCTGCTCTCGCGGCGCCACTCGGTGCGGGAGGGGAAGACGACGTGGCGGAGGGCGGGGCACGCGCGCGCCCACGTCGTGCAGAGCGCAGACTCCTCGAGCGCGTTCCCGCGGCCGACGCCGTCGACGGACGTCGGGGAGAGGTCGAGCTGGTGCAGCGCGGTGAACGCGCCGAGGACGGGCGAGAGGCCCGCGAGGAGGCTCTGTGTGCGTTAGGCGGACCGGTGCGCGAGAGAAGAGGAGGAGAAGAAGGAGGGTGGCATGAGGGACTGACGCAGCGACGAGGAGGGAGGAGAGGAGGGGAAGGGGAGGGACTTACGATGCCAGAGAGCGCGTGGTGCAGCGTGTGCCGCAGCGCGAGCTTGACCTTCATGACCTCGACCGCGGGGAGCCGCCGCGAGATGTCGCGGAGGAGGATCGGGGTGACGCTCATCATGCTGAGGTCGAGCCAGCGGATGGGCACGCTGCTCATCGCGATCCGCTGCAGGTCGCGCTCGGTGATGAACTCGTGCCCGACGAGGCCCAGGAGTGAGACTGGCCGCCCGGGGAGCACGCACGCCGCTGCGATCGCGCTCCCGCGGAAGTCGTGCAGCACGGGGAGCGCCCCCGCAGGTAGCTCGAGCGCCTCGTAGCAGTCGAGCAGGCGCAGGTGCGAGACGGCGGGCGTGCAGGAGAGGAAGGACGATATTGCGACGCTGGTGCTCGGGAGGGGGTGCAGCTTCGGGGAGAGGGTCCCCCGCCCGAGTCCGCTGAACGCGAAGCCCCGCAGGGCGGGGAGATGGCACCCGTCGAGGACTGCGCGCGCGTCGAGCGGGGCGCCGACGAGCCCGAGTGCGAGGTCGAGCTGCTCGAGGTATTGCAGCGTCCGCAGGGCCCGGTTGAGGATGGGGAGCACGGGCTCGACTGCGGGGAGGTACTCGTCGCGAGATCCGGGATCTGTGTGCCATCGGATGGAGAGCTTGCGGACGACCTCTGCCAGATGCGGGCGCCCGAGGATGGTGCTTGCGCAGATGGCGGCGTGTATTGATGCTGGGTCGCGGGAGTCGCGGGGGAGGGTCTCGGATATGACGATGGATGCGTAGAGTATGCGTTCTGCGATGAGGCGGAAGTGGTGGCTTGTCCGCACTACGGCGGCGAGGGACGGCGCGGAGAGGTTCTCGAAGATGGCATGGAGGGTCTCGTTCGGCAGCTGTGTGCCCGCCATGGTCGTCAAAGAGGTATCGCAATGGATGGCGAGTCGGTAGATGCGCTAGGCGACGGGATGGCTGGGAGGAAGAGAGGAAGTCGGGGAGGAGGAGGAAGGGTGCGAAAAGGAGGGATCAGGACGGCCGGGCGAGGAAGCGCGAGGCTAAAGGCGTGGGCGGGAGGACTCAGACTCAGAAGAGACGGGGAGAAACGGCGTCTCGGCTCACCTATACCTGTGGGACGGCGGGATTGCGGGCGTGCGCGGAGGGGAGGCAGGGAAGGACGAGGTGGGCGGTGGGAGCAGGGGGCTTGCCCGAGGGAGAGGATGGGGCTCTATAGCGGAAAATCACCGGGTGCGGGGGCCTGGCAGGTTCCCAAGGCGAGGCTGGTGTAAGTACGACGGACCAGGGCGATTTGTCGCGACGAGGGAATCGCAGAGAAATCACCGTACGCCCCGCGCAATCGCAGACGCACCCCTCTGCCTCAGCCTCTTACCCAGCGGTCGGTCGTCCGATCGGATGTGCATAGCTGCTCACTCACCGTCGAGCCAGTAGATACGCACCACAAATTCGGCAGGATAGATACGCACAGCGAGGCATGGTGCAGAGCACAGAACAAGCGGCCGCACGCAGAAGCAGGCGCGAAAGAGACACAGCTGCGACTGAGTGGCAATCACTCGAGAACCCATCCGATCCGAAATTACTCACTTGCCAATCACGCGCACTCACAGCTCCCAGGGACAGGCGATTATGCGTCTTCCTGTTATACACTAAATAATGATACACCGAGAAAAAGCCGAGACATATGTACACCGCCAGACACGACCCTCAAGCACCGAAACCGTACAGTGTGCGGCCGGAACGCTTCAGGGCGTAGACGACGTCGAGTGCCGTCACCGTTTTCCGCTTAGCGTGCTCGGTGTACGTGACGCTGTCCCGGATGACCTATACATGGAACACGTTGAGTCAAGCTGACAGAGGCAACCGAGGCACGGACGACTCACGTTCTCAAGGAAGATCTTGAGCACACCACGGGTCTCCTCGTAGATGAGACCGGAGATACGCTTCACACCACCACGACGGGCGAGACGGCGGATAGCGGGCTTGGTGATACCTGCAAAGTATGTTAGCTCAGTCTGGGAGAGAACGAGACGGGCGAAAAGGCGGAAGGACGGCACCTCCCCGGGTCCGCTTGCAGTCTGCTACATGACTGAACAAGCTACCGACAGAGTATGCACCCAACCACCGCTCTCTTGCAGAGAAGCCACCGCAGAAGTCCCAAAAACTCGAAGACTCACCCTGAATGTTATCACGAAGAATCTTGCGGTGACGCTTGGCACCACCCTTTCCGAGACCCTATCGAGCACAAGGCTTCGTCAGCACAAAGTCCCAACCACCCCGCGTTCCCAAGCGCACGCACCTTGCCACCCTTTCCACGGCCAGACATGTTGTTGAGTTGGTAGGTTGGTTGGTAAGACGAGAAGAACTAGCGTGTGTAGGCGACGAGTCGTCGACGCTGCTGGAGTGGCGGCGGATGCGGTGGGAGGGGCGGAAGATGGAGGGCCAGCAGCAGCCCGCAGCGTGCTTATATGGGGAACGCCCAAACGCGCCTGTGGCTGCATCACGTGCTTCAAACCTTATTTCTGTTGAACGGCGTCAACGCGTCGCACGCGCGCACGTGATGCGCTCACCGCGTCGCGCTTGGGCGGCTACGCGCTCGTATAAGTACTGGGGCGCCCCCGTCGCTGCTTCCTTCACCCACAACCGCCTCCCGCCTCCGCTTCCGCCGCCGTTGAGCCAACTACAGCCACCAGCTACCACCACACTACCTCTCGCACCCTACATCAGCAATGGCTCGCACCAAGCAGACCGCTCGCAAGTCCACCGGTGGCAAGGCGCCCCGCAAGCAGCTCGCTGCCAAGTCCCAGGCTCGCAAGACCGCCGCTGTACGTCTCTTCATGTGCACTTCACCTTCAGCCAACTTGACTGCTCACAAACATACTTCGACTTGTAGGCCGCAACCGGCGGTGTGAAGAAGCCCCATCGCTTCCGGCCCGGTACCGTCGCCCTCCGCGAGATCCGGCGGTACCAGAAGTCGACCGAGCTCCTCATCCGCAAGCTCCCCTTCCAACGTCTCGTTCGTGAGATTGCACAGGACTTCAAGGTTTGTCTCTTCTCCTCAGATCCTTTGCCTTCATGAGCGAGATGCTGACATCGGGGCACAGACGGACCTCCGCTTCCAGTCCTCGGCGGTCATGGCGCTCCAGGAGGCGTCCGAGGCTTACCTCGTCTCGCTCTTCGAGGACACCAACCTCGCTGCCATCCACGCGAAGCGTGTCACCATTCAGCCCAAAGACCTCGTGAGTTTCTCTACCTTCTTTTGTTGGTTGCGCAGGGTGCTAACCACCGAACCACCAGGCATTGGCTCGTCGGCTGCGCGGCGAACGCACGTAAGAGTGTGGTCGTTGTATTCCCTTGTCGTGTTTGTATCTCTGTATTGGGCTGTATTTATATTGTTCATTAGTAATCATTTCCTTTGCCTGTCATCCCCTCGGTGTGCGCTCGAACGTTGGAACACTCGAATGAGTGTCAATGTTCAACCTAGATGGTGCCAAGTTCCAGGGGTAGTCTCTCGGTATGTCATTGTTTGCAAGGCACAGAGCGGCGATGCAACACAAACCATCCATCCATTGAGTATCCAAGGGAGTGTAAAACAAAAATAACGAGAGTAGGGATGGGGTATTACGTAACCATACATACACCGAAGGCGCATCGACCACAGGAGGTATCCAAACCACGCTGTAGATAGCTATGCATGGTCGTCAAGAGTAGAGTGTGTACGGAGAAGGAGAGAGAGGGGCAGGCCTATCGCCGCGTGCCCCTCACCAAACAAGCCTGAGTATGCTCGATGCGCAGGACGAACCTCAGAAGGCGTCCGCCTCGCCGCCATACCGCTTGGGCAGCTCGCTGTAGGGAATGACCTGCGAAAGCTCCGCACCAATCGTCTTCGCGCCCGAGCCGACGACGGACATCTTCGCGAGCGTCGCCGCCGAGAGGAGCGGCTTGAACAGCCAGAAGATCCACGTGAGCAGCGTCGGGACGTTGATGAAGAACTTGCGTGACTGCGAAAATGCGGGTATGAGCTCTCCAGACGTGCACAGGGAGTATAGGGGGACGCACGAGGAACTCGGGGTAGTGGTTCTGGAAGATGGAGGTCGCCTCCTTGGCTGCTGCCTTCTGCTGCGCGTCACGCTGCGTCAGGCTGACACCCTCGTAGTCTAGCAGTGCGCACGCATGAGCAACCTTCAATGTGCACGACAAAGAGTATAGTACATACCGTGAATCTGCACCATCTGGTCTACAGTCTCAAAGTCGAGCAGCTCAATGCTCTGTTCCATGAACTGCACGCGCCACCTTCGTAGCGAATCGCCCGTTAGCGCCGCCGTCTCTAGCAACCTGCCAGCTCGTTGACGCACCTGAGGAACTTCTGCACGTCTCCAAAGACAGCCTTCAAGTCCTTCACTGCGCCATACAGGTTGTACGTGACCGGGTGGCCCTCCTTGTCCTTCCCGTACACGACGCCAAGCTTCCCGAACACCTCCGGGTCGAACTTCTCCTGCATGATCTCGTCGATCTTGAACTCGTCCCGCCACTTGAGCGTCGCCACGAGCATGTCTGCCGCCTGCTGGATGTTCAGGTTCCGTGCGCGCGCGAACTTCGCGAGGATCACGGACGCCTTCGCATTTGGGGTGGTGGAGACCTCGACGCCCCAGAGCGTGACGGACGTCGGCGCGGGCGACTTGTCGGGGTATGCTTTCGCGAAGATGCTCGGGAGCTGCGACTGTTGCGTTGGAAGGACCATGGAGCACGGTGAGCACAGCACAGCGGGGCGAGACACGAACACGTACGCGCAGCTCCTTGACCGCCTTCCACTCCGCCTCGGTGAACTTCTGCGTGAGCGCGTTCTGCGGCTCGTCGGGCTCGGCGCCCTCCACCGTCTTCACAATGGACTCTTCCGCGGGCTTCGGCTCTGCTGCCATCGTGCCAACAAACGAGAAGACAGACGTCAAGAGCAAGCGACAGCGGACACACGTCAACACGGCGGAACACGCAGCGTCAGCGTTCCCACTCTGCGGAAGCTTATATACGGCTCGAACACGCACCTTCCCGCTTGGCTTCAGGCGCAGGCGTGGCCTCCGGCGCAGGAGCCGGTTCCGCGGGAGCTGCTGCAGCCGCAGCTGTGGTAGGCTCGGGGACAGCGGGAGTTGCCTCCGGCTCGGGGGCAGGGGCTGCCTCGGTCGCTGTGGGCGCTGTGGCGGCGGTCGTGGGCTCGGCGGGGGTGGGCGCGGTGGCGGGCGCAGGGGCGTCGGTGGGCGGGGGGACGGGGATGGGCTCGGTGTTCTCGCTGGCCATGGTGTCGCGGTCGTCGTTCGCTGTCAAGGCGGTCAGGAGACAAGAGATGCTGAGCGACCCGCTAAGCTTGTGAAGGGATCGCCGTCGGCTGCGCGACATACCGTAACTGGCCTCCTTATCAGATAAGATAGTCGCCCGGGCGTCTGAGTGGGTCACCCCCATTCGAGTCTCAGGTCAAGCTGCACCGACGACCACCATACCGTCTAACGTACGTGCATTGATAGTTTCCTGCAGCTTACATAGCTCGAGGTATTAAGGAGTCAATGAACGCAGTTAACCCAATAAAATTTCTCGGAGTACATGTCTACTACTAGTACTGTATCCCAATCCCTCCTCAGTTCGTGGTAGCATGCGTGAAGGGCGTGTTCGCGAAACCAATACGGCTGTTGCTCGTGTCGAAGACAGTGTAGAAGCGCTCCAGCCAGGTCTGGCCGTTGATAAAGTCGAGGCCCTCGCCGGAACGCGTGCCAATCGAGCCAACGATGAGGTAGACGCTGTTTGCGTTCCCGCCGATGGCCGTGTTCAGCGCGCGCTGTTGCCAGCATCACGTCAGTCACGCACAACACAACACAGAGCGGCAAGATGAACGAGAAGACGGCGGTGGAATGCTCAGCATGAGGGGAAGACATGACAGGAATAGACACGTACCGGCCAGATCTGAGCGTTCGCAGTGAACTCGAAGGTGACCTGAGAGCAGGTTAGCAACTATTGTATAATGAGACCGCCCAAATACCACGCACCCCGTTGATAGTGAAGAACAAACTCTGCAGGTTTGCAAACTGGGCGGTGGTGAGGCGGAGAAGGCCCGTCGCGTTGTCTGGGACGGCGCCAGTAGCACGCTGATACTTGGTCAGAGCATCTGAGTGTCCAAGCAAAACATCCGCAGTCAGCTTCCCGCAGACAGAAGACGGGGAAGGTGCGCACCGGAGGCAATGAGGGTGAGCGTGGTCCCGGTGTCGACGATGCCAGCAGTGGTGGACAGGATCGACGTCGACGTGCCGTATCTGATGGACTGGTTGATGCCCCAGAACTCCGACGCAGGGGAGGTACGCGTGAGAGGCCTGCGGGCAGTAACACAGCGCGCGCACAGACGTTTAGTACCCACGAGACGAGATGTCAGCGAACGCCACGATGGCTGTCAACCGGATTTGCGACGTACGCGAAGTTGATCGCGCCGGTGAACTTGCTCGAGTCAGTGCCGCCGAACGTGAGCTCCCCGTTCACTATCTCGACGCTGTTCGTGGGCTCGAACGAGACGGCGACCTCGTCGGAGGTGATGATGCCCTGGGCGAAGAGGTTGTCCGTCACTGATCAAAGAAACTCCCGTCAGCGCGGTTCCCGCGGGCTGCGCATGTGAAGTGCGGCAGGAGATACCCACCGGTCGGGATAGTTGCGGTGGTGTCCGGTGAAAGCGTGCCGACTGTGAGGTCGACCGGTCCAATGCTGGGTGGGCGAGGGGCAAGGGGTGAGATTTGCGGTGGAGCGGAGATTGGTAGAATGAGAGCGTACCCAAGAATACCGTCTACACCCTCGAAGCCGTCTGATTCAGTAGCGACTCCGATGGACTGGCCATTGATCGTGAGGCCGTTTCCAAGAGAGACCGTGTCAGTAAACTCGGTGCCTGCCGCATGCCATGGGCGTCATCAGAAAGCCATGTAGAATGAAAGGCAGTACCCACCGGAGAAGTCTCCTGAGCCATACGTGACAGACTAGGGAATATTTAGAACCCGGTCAGCGCCCGGAACAGACTATGGACAGCGAAGTCTGTCAAAGAGCATATGCTCACCACACGGTCGCGCGTCTGCCGGGTGGTCGATGTCTGGACGAAGTTCGTACCGGCACCGACCCAGGTGTTGGAACTGCCGGTGTCAACGATGAGATCGTCTGGAAGGACAGTCAGGTGATCAGTCAAGTGTCCCGAGCCGGAGTCGTGGGCACTCACAGTTCGTGGCGGGGCTGCCAACGCCGACCTGGAAATTAGCGGTCAGTATACCCGTCGTAAACCGGACTGCGTGAAACCACGCACGGTGGCAATGTACGACACGGCCTGGTTGTCCACGGGGACGCTGATGACCGCGTCTGACGACAGAGGAGTGCCCGCAAGGCGCGCCTTCGCACGAGCGTTCAGAAGCTTCACCCGCGCCTGGTCACGAGCGAGCAGGGTGTGCGTCCCCGTGAGGTTGAACTTCTTCGCGATGGGCAGGCGGATGAAGTTGTCCCGCACTTGCACGACCGGCGTCGCGCTCACGACGAGCGCGAGGCTCAGTGCGAGCAGCAGCGAGAGGAACGACGAGGAGAACCCGCGAGACATTATCGAGGAGGGGGAGAGGGAGGAGGAGGAGCAACAGTCTGAGCGGGAGCTCGACGAGGACATCATGCGAGCTGTTGAGTGCCTTATATATTGGGCCGCTCAGAAGTCGTAGACAACGGGATCGCGATAGCGGTGGTATGCGGGCTTCCCGGTCGGTATGTTTGAGCACGCTGTTGATCAGCGATGGACTCGGAGGACAGGGAAGGTCCCGTGAGGGAAGCTCTTTTGATGAGACCCCGAGACTGTATCCGTCGAAGCACGGAGAATATCGACATCGTCAGGAAGAAGGCCTCATAGATGCAGTGATTAGTCGTCGACACCTTACCTCTCAACGGTTCCTGAGACGCATTGGAATATTTTGTGATCCAGGGAGGGCTCTTTTCTCTCCTTCTATTCGCAGGCCATCACTGCTGAACGTGGGGCCAACCTTGCAATCTCCGAACGCATGCAGGTGGGTCTGGGGTCCTGAACGTCAGCGGATGTAAAGCGTTGACAGAAGCATGTGCTCTCACCCACTGACAGGGAAAAACAGGCATAAGAATAACAGCAACACGTGGGAGTAATGCGCACTCACAGCATCAAGAAGGCCGCTGAGGTGCCTTGCAAGCTTGTAGCATCAGAAGAGCACGATCCCTGCTACCATGTCCTCGACGGATGACGCTGTCAGACCGTACAGCGAGCGACACCGATGGCGACATCCATGCTGAATGGCTAGATACATATACAGGATACTCAGCCGGTGCGGTGATGACGACTGATGCACATCCTCAGACGCCATTCGACGCGATGGTCGAAGTCGGGCATGAGCACTTCCGCCGGAGGCTTCTCGTGGCGGGCCCGGGAGCAAGTTGAGGTTTCCGGCTTCGAAGCAACCTTATACATGATACGAGGCTGCGGATCGAAGCAAGGAGAACACCACGAAGAGCCCGAGTCCCGGTGATTCCACGTCGTCAGAGCTATGCCCGACTAGCACTCCGGAGACTCAGAGTGGACCACGCTGACAGCGGTGCGGAGTGTGTGGGGACGAACACGACGACAGAGGGGGTGGGAGGTGCCAGTGACGAGTACATCTTGATGCCTCCAGAGATGGCAAGTGTCGTCGTCCAGCATGCTTTGAGGCCGTGCGCTACAAAGGCACAGGAAGCGACGAGGATGCGATGGTTCTCATCGACCCACGCGGAGACTGCGCGTCACGGAGAGGAATTGCCGGATGTCAAGGATGTCGCAAAGGAAGTCAGCAGCGGCGCAAGTTGGAGCGTCAGGAGAACGAGCACACTCAAATTGCAAGTTCAGAAGCATCATGGTAGCAATACAGAGTCCAAGCGAAGGACTTGCGTTGGCCAGGCCCGCGCCGGGGTTGTACCAAAGACGTCGCAAATCAAGGCTGGCAACGGCGGCGTGCCGGTCTAAGTGCGCCGTGAACGCGTGAGCACTAGTTGCTTGGAGGATTCTGGTGCGTGGTCGATGTTTAGTACTGCCCATGACATGGAGGGAAGAGGACGAGCACTGCCAGTACTTGCCAGGGGCAAAGGATGAGCGACACCCTGCGCCCTTGTGTATGTCAGAAGCTGAAAGTTATTTGAGGCATACTCTCTGTTAGTATATCGATTAGTACATGCGCCTGTCACGATGTTGTACCTGCGTACCTGTCTCCAGCTGTGTCCGCGCGAAAGCGGGGTTCGACTCCCCAACAGAGAGATGGGCACAGAAGAATGCGTTTCTTTTGCCCCGCCCCGCTTGTCGCAGCCCTCGCATTTGCCCCATATGATCGATGTCGCTCTTACGTGTGTGTACACTGTACAGTATATGGGCTGTGCTCACAACGGTATGTTTTGTTTTGTTTTCGCGGGCGACCGCCGCAGTGACATGTTCTATTGATGCTGCGACGACATAGGTATAAAAACATCATGGTTGGACATACATGGCATCATACAGTGAGAACAACATGCATAGGGATGGGATCAACATGGGATGTCGCCTGAAGGCGCGATACATGTAGTGCCATGAATAATGGCATCTGCTAGCACGGCGGTCACCGCACTTGCAGTGCAGCGTACTCTATATTCCCGCAACACGCTCCGTGTACTGAGACGGAAAAGTACTCAGCACATGAGCGGCGCAGGCGTGAGTCGCAGCCCGACGATGGCCCTCTTGTCAGAGCAGAGGTCCTTGACATCGACGGGTGCTCGTCACCCCCGCTACAGCGAGAATGCGTGTCACTCGAAAGTGTCTCCTAATCGGAGAAGTACGCAGGATGAGAAGTTGGTCTGTGAGAGATACTCGGAGGTTCCTCCGACGCAGCGGGCTGGTAGAAGCTAGGCAGCGGGACGTGTTTGTTGCGGTCGTTCTCCTCCACGAACCACGGCAGAACGAGCTTCGGCAGCACTGGGATCGGGCTGCGCCTGCAGTATGGAGAGTACCTGCGCTCCGTGGTGGCCACAGAGATCGAGTCGCGAGGAGCCCGAAGGTCCCGCCAGTCATAGCGCGACTGGTGCGCGTACTTGTACTCGTCGTCTTCGGACTCGATGATGCGCCATTGGTCAATGACGTTCGGCCGGGGAAGCTGGCGTCTGGAGATGGCGTCGTACAGGGTCCGACGACGTGCGCCACCGTTGGACTCTGGCGGCGCGTTGTACGGATCCGAATGTGATCGCTTGTGGGTGCGCGAATCGGAAGGATACTCCTTCGGCACATTGAATGAGGTGGAATAGGCTGGAGAGGAGTAGGGACACTGTGCGAGTGGCGGGGTGCGCGGTGGCGTGAGAGGCGAGCTCGGTGGCGAGAGCGACATGGAGTCCGACTTCGTGACCACGATGCCCGGAAGATGAAAAGATTCGGGAGAGACGGAGCGCGAGGAGGGGTACATGTGCTCGGGAAAGTCGTCGCGATGCTCACTCTTGCAAGCTCTCAAGTCGGAGAACCGCTCCTCGAGTCCCCTCACGCCATAGTCAATGTCCTCCTCCTTCACTACCACCAAAGGGGAAGGCGGTGGCGGCGGTGGCGGAGTGTCGAATTCGAATTGTAGAGATGGGTGAAGCGCTTTTTCGACCTTCCAGCCTTGCGGAGGAGCAACTTCGGGACGTCGGACCAGTGGCGGTGGCGGTGGCGTTGGGGTTGGCGACAAAGGCGAAGGTAATTTCGAGACTCCTCCTCCCTTCTGGTACGACCTATCGCCCCAGCTCTGTAGAAACTATACATATGGCATGTCAGTATAGAATGTGTCACCACAGACGAAGTGGCTCACCTGTGCCGGAATATGCTTCAACGCAGCGGGAACTCTGGTATGATGATTCGGCTTGGTGGTCGCGGCATGCCCTGACCCGGCGACTGTCGACTTGGTCGATTTGACTTTGGGCATGGGAGAGAGAAGTAAGTTCGTTGAGGAAGAGAACGCGAAGGTGCGGTTGTGCAACACGACGTGCGCTCGACCTACCCTGATATGTCTTATAGGACGCGGGTCCGCAGACCACCAAGCCTGGAAGTCGCATCCCCAACGCCTCGCGGCATCAGCATACAGCGTATCACCGCCCAAAGAACCTCGGAAGGGTCGATATCCCCTGCCTTTTCAGGATAAAGGGACATTCCCGACTTACCATAGTAGGCGGGTGCCACTGCCACTCGCGGTGGTAACCGAGAGAAACCAAATATCACGCGGTGGCCGCATGCCCGACAAAAGAACAAGGGAGAGCGAATATGGCAAGTAGACGTCGACGGTCTGCAAGAGGCACCCACAATGACTGAGATACACAAAAGCAGCGAGCCTCGCGTTGCACGAGCGCGGGGCTAGGACGGTACCGCCCCTCGTGGCATCGCCAATCCGGCAAGTAGCTGCTCTCTGCAGTCCTATCGGGGCCATCGATAGTCTTCACAAAAACTCACCAATGACTAGGTGCATGCGGTTCCCTTCTCCCTGCGGTGTCGTGATGATGTGCCGGCATAGGTCGGGGAGACTGCGCACAGAGACCACTGGCCTTCTGCGGATTGCGCGAATCTCCCGAGATGAGCCCAGCGACGAAGGTTAGGCGAGCCCCTCAGTAAGACATAGAGTAGAACAAAAAAGCACAGCTCGCCAGGATCATCGAGCAAGCCTCAGCAGGGATAGTGGGGACGTTACGGTTGAGGATACAGTCAAGGTGCAGTTCAAGAGGCTGACTCGGACATCGTGGCGTTGCGTGGCGGTGCTCGGCGCTCACATCTCTTAATATGGTAGTTCTCCCATACCAAGGGTCGCTGGGCGTCTGATGATACATCTCCTCGTCTCTGCTACTAAGCTCAAGCAGTCCCGACAAGCAGCGAAGGGTACTGCGCCCTGGCAATCTTATAACTTATAGCAGATTTCAGGCTGGCGTACCAGTGGCGGAGCCACAGTGTCATGCCGAGGTGTGTGAAAGTAGTAGAGTACTGTACAGAGCTTCTATTCAACTCCGACTACCTCAGCACCACTGGCACTAGATCCCATCGTCGTACGCGATTCTCTCCCCCATCCTCCTCCTCTGTATCCATCGTACAGGGAACATAGGCATCCTTTTTCTTTCTACACTGCCTTGAACGACGACAACCTCATGGCCCGGTGAGATGACATCCTGCTCTGACTCATGGACTCTGACTTCGACAACACCAAGCCTGAGCTCATTATGTGTTCGTGCAGGAATAATCAGAACGAGGATCTACACCCAAACGGGCAGCGACTCATTGCGCTCCGGGATATGAAGCGCGTGTACGGATATGGAAATCCCGTATGAGATGTACGGTCTCTCGAACCCGAGGCCGGCATCGAAGGTCACTGCCGAACAAGTCAGGAGAGCGTCAGACAACTGGGAGGGGCACAGCGTCTTGGAGGATATCGATACTCAGTGGGGAGCACTTCCGCAGGGTGGGGCTCTGGAAGGGTACGGAAGTTCCTGATCAGCGAAGCCTGAGGATGTAAATGGTGAGAGACCTGCACCGTAGCGCAAGACATCGAGAGACTTACTTCAAGTTGTTATTCTGTACAGCAATTCCACACTACCAAGAGTCCTCGAGGGTTCGGCGTATAACAGACAGACGCAGTATGAAGCACGAGATCAATGGTGAACACACCTCAGACACGGATTCTCGACGAGTTCCCGGTAGTGTGAGACGACTTCGTCCGACAAGTTTCAACAACATGAAGGCAGATGGCGTGACTACTAATGAGACACGCTCGCATACACGCCGGAGCGACGCGTCAATGATCAGACGCTTTATTACCGTGCGCGAGCAGTTCGGACGAGAGCATGGTATTGGTTTGGTGAAACAGACATCGGAGTACGGCGACATGGCAGTGCGTATAGGACGTCGCATCCGTGGTCGACAGGTCCTCCTGGGACGGATACTCATCGGCAAACGACCCCAGCGCCGCATCCCGAAGGTGCATCGTGGGCCAAGTCAATCCCATCGCATATTCCCCGATGGATTCGCTGCGTCTTGCGTCGGATACCAGCTATGATAGGGGTGCTGGGGCGCAGAACCATGGGCAGCCTCCGCACCCCCGCCTTCATGGCTTGGACTCGGGTATCCGGCGGGAGCGGGATGCGTAACGGTATAGGAATCCCACCCAGCGACGGTTGTGTTCTCCTGCACGAAGGTCTGCGACGGAAATAACGGATCGTTGGTCGCTCCCTGCCACCATAGCGGCTTGTAGGGATCTTCCGCGTCGGCATAGGGATTAGATGCCGAGGAGGTATCTAGACTAGTACCCGACTGGGCACCAGAGAACATGCCGTAGGGAGTCGCGGTGGGGAAAGCACCATGGGGTTGAGCATGGCTAGCCTGCATCGTAACGTATCCCCAACCGTGTCCGCTCGTGGACTGCGAGACTGTGTCTGCAGACGCTCCGTATTGCATTCCGCCATGCACTGGTTGATGCCGGCTATGAGCAATGCGAGTGCCACGCGGGGACTCGTACTCGGGTGAGAGTGGGCGACGGTTGTGCGACGAGATCATAGGAGCGAAGCCTCCATGGGAAGTCATGGCGGTAGAGGCACGACCGACGGCGTGATGGCGCGGGGCCCTCGGAAGATGACGACGAGATACCGGAAACTTCAAAGCAACACCGGGTTGCTGAGCCATGGCGACATGGACTCCGTTGGCGGGATGGATGCGGCTTGGGACCTGTGTGGGTTCGAAAAGCCAGCGAGGGACGCGTCAGGTGTGCCCCGAGTCACGAGGCCAAACGAAGCCAAAGGACTCACGACGAAGGTTTTCGACCGCGGTGTTGCAGGTGTGGCGTCGGACGCAACTGCAACATGCTTCAAGCGGGGGGTAGCGGACGATGTTGGGCGATGGAGAAGCGTGGTTGAAGAAAAGGATACAGCAGAGACGTCACGTCTGCCAGGCCTGTGCCAGCGTTCACCCCACACATGTACGAACTTGTGAATCTGTGCAGTAAGCCGACGATGAGACGTGGCCCAGAATTTGCGGCATGAACGCGTACCTTGCCGTCCGACCCATCTACGAGACGTGCCGGTATAGTTTGCTTCGGACCGGGGCGGGGACAGTGACGCTTGGCCATTGCGGCAGAGGTGACGATGTTGCAGTGGGGATTCGGCTAGAGAGCGTCGAGAGAGCGTATTTGACTGTAGAGGGACGGTTGCCTTTTCACCTTTTTTCGGTCTCCCAGCTTCGTGCGGAGTCGCGGCCTCGCCGCGACTACGGATGCAGTAAGTAGGGGCCATGAAACGTGAGTTGATCGTGAGCACCCACAAACGATGTTCTCCCCATCGACAAGTAATAGGGATCAGAGGAAGCTTGTCGAGAGGAAAACGTTGCGAATACGCAGGGTCCGGCCGGAAAACCTGTGTGATGGCTCTGCAAGTAGCGGAAAATACAGCGTGCAAGACACGTTGCAGGGTTCGTATGCGGATGCATCTCGGGCGGCGCAGCAAAATATCCAGCCTGCAGTGGCAGAGGAGACGGTCGTTGGTCTAGGTGGCGATGTCGTACCCTCACTCAAGGCGTCCTGCAATAGCACGGGTTCTGGAAATTGTGCAGCTAAGCTTATCCAGGAGATGGGAGCAGAGATGGTACCTTGGGTGCGAAAATCCGATTAACACTCTGGCATCCTCGCGCCCACTAGGACTGCGCCCGAGTTGTTGGGGTAACTCCGAGTCCAGAAGACACTCGACTAGCTGGAATGTTTGGCCGGCCATCCGGAGCCCGAAGGATCGCTCGAGAACCGTCGCTTCTTGGACACACGGAGAAGGCGGTGGAGTGCGGCCGCGTCGATTGAGCAATAAGTACAAGAATCGGTAACGAGCGGTGTACCTGATAATCTGATGGGGTCAGAAGAGAGGAGCTCGAGACAGAAGAGATGAGGTACGTTACCACAAGCGGGCCACGCCGAGCTGTGCGCGTTGTCGCCAGCTCCCAGTGGTCAGTGTTGGAATCGAAGGATGTCGTTGCGTGTGGATGTTGCTAGGAATGAGCTATACTCAATAGCATGGTAGAAGTCATGGTATATCTACTCTACAGCCGAGAGAGAATGGACCCAAAAGCCTGGATAAGAGGGATAAGTCCGTGCCGGCGATGCCCTCCTGGCGACTCGGAGCTGGCCGATCACAAGCGCAAAGTAGAGTAGGCGGATGCATGCGTCTGTGTGGAGCTAATTCAACGCGATACAACGCCGGAGTTTGCGTGTGGTCGGACCACTGTCTGACTAGAGAATGCATAGGCTGTCGCATCCAAGGGATTCAGGGTCCAAGGATGTAGTACTTGGTACGCGACTGCGCCGGAGGTCGCACAACCGGTACTGTACCGTTCCGTCAGAACAGGGAAGTAACTCTCAATCTCTGTTGTCGGCAGCCAGCAAGCACAACGCAGAGGACCATGAGGTTGCGGCGTACTGGACCTGGGCGGTGGCAAGAACTTGACAATAGGGCGGCGTTCAAAAACAAAGGTTGCTATATGGGGAATGCCGAGTCGCGAAGCGGACACGTGATCGTCGCGCACGTCGCGTCTCTGCGCGTTGGCGGAGCGTCGTTCCCTCTTGCTTCTGGACCACCACCTCGGTGTGTTTCTGCGGTTCTACAGCCTTTCTTGTAAACTATACTTTTTTACTGGGTATCCTCATGACGTTCGGATGTCTCTATCATGGCACAAGCGCAAGACTCGTCTCAAGGCTCTCATCGGTGCAGACGGAGAGGATGCTGAGGCACTGGTGCTCGACCAGCTCATGCACGGGCAGACGGTGATTGGGAAGACAGGTGAGCTTTGATCTGTGCTTGTATGCACGACGACCTCAGCCATCATGGTCATCGCAGCCAAGACGATCCAAATCGACTCTCTCCGATTCACCGACAAAGACCTGGATCTAGTCGGCACGCTAGAGTACGGGCAGTACGGCGTGGTGCGTCAACCTCATGAACGACTTTTCTATGCTCTTGCGCTGAATGAGGGTACCTCAAGATTGACGTCGTAACTTGTAAGCTCAACGGCTCTCCCTATGTCCGAAAGTCCACGGAGAAGAGATTTGCGCTGCGAACACGGGAGGTATGTAATCTCATCTGATCAGTGGGTATGCAGTATGGGGGTTGCGGCAAGTGACCATCGACAAGGGTATGACTTTGGATGGCATGGCTACTCGCTACCACCGTGCTAGGCAGGAGACAACGAGTCTGGCTGAGAGCAATGTTGCAGGAAGTGCATGAGTTGGTTGGACTAGCAATGGGCAGTGTTGGATGCCTGTGCTGACGTTTGCTGTTGCGGCCGTGTCCTCAAGTTGAACCGGAATGGCGCCGTTCCCCCTTGACTACTCTTCCTGATCGGACTCGTACACTAGTCTTCTGACAACCTTCTCCCTCCAGCAATGTTCACCGCAGCTTGAGCGAGACATCCTACTACAAGCACGCAAAACAGATTCCCACTGGGCCCCACGTCTCTTGTGTGCTTTCCAGACACCCACTCACCTTAACTTGGTGATGGATTACATCGAGGGCGGCACATTATGGGACGTCTTGGAGTCGAGTCCACACGACGGAAAGCTTCTGGAGGCGGACTTGCGATGGTGGATGCCGCAAGTTGTCAGTGCCATTCACTGGTGCCACTCGCAAGGCTTCGTCCATCGGTGTGTATAGTTCAGCTCGCATGGTCGCGTCGTCTAAGCTCTCTCGCAGTGATATAAAACCACACAACTTCGTCATCACGGGCACCGCACATATCCGCCTCATCGACTTCGGCTCTGCCGCTCCCTTGCTCCCTGCAGCTCCAGATGGCAGCCAAGCCGTGCCATCTGAGCACTGTCTTGTGCCGTGTGGGACCTGCGACTACATATCTCCAGAGATTCTTCAGGCGCATGAAGAAGCTTTGGTAGCTCTTGAGATGGAAGATGACGAAGCTTGGGCTAGTAAGCGCAAGCCCGCAGGGTATGGTCGCGAGACTGACTGGTGGAGTATGGGCGCTATGCTCTATGAGATGGCATATGGCGTCGCACCTTTTTTCTCAAGGGAGATCCGACATACCTATGCGAGGATCATGGACCATCACGTAAGTGCGTATAGTATCATGCCAACTGTGGATGATACGACCGATATCAACAGAAGAGCCTCAAGTTCGATACTGCTGCTCCCGTCTCTACTGAGCTACAAGATCTGTTACGGCGGTAAGAGGATCGATAGCTGGTCTGCATCAGATCGACTGAGGCTTGTTATGTAGGCTTCTCACAAGCGCAGAACTACGACTGGGTCGCTGCAGCGTAACCGAGCTGCAGGATCATCCGTTCTTCGCTCGCGGTTGCTTCGATAACTTGCACCAAAGTGAGTCACATTCGTGCCTTACGGTCCCTTCTCATCAAGAACACTCTCACAGAGGAGAAACCCGCGGACTTGCACGTCCCCCAGTTCACCTATACTACTCCAGTGGTGCCTGCCGCGCCTGCTGCGTCGAACTCTCTTGACGAGACACAGTCGCGCGGATTCGCCTTCTCCGCATTCTTCCAGTCATCGTCTCCGATGACCGCCCCCAACGGCTCGACGCCCCACAGTGGGGCCTCCGTCGTACAGGCTACGCCTTCACACGGTTCTACTCGATCTATACTCCGCGAACAGCCCACTGCAGCATTCATCGGTTTCTCCTGGGGCCCTCCTATAGATGCATTTGATGAGCGCACGACGGACAGTCCCCAGCAACGCGCAAATCTCAGCACGCCGCGTCCGCTGCAGCACCTCTTTGTACCACCTACACCGTTTGGCCAACTGTCCGCCAACAACGCAAACGCCGTCCAGAGCACTCCTGTTGGCCCGCGCTACCCCTTTGCGACTCCCGTGCGGCCAAACCTACTCACGCCGTTCCAGACCCTGCCCCGCGCGAGCACTGTACGACGCACCGTTCAGAGGCGCGCAGTGTCCGACCGCGAAGCCATGAAGCAGCTCGTCGACTGCGTAGGGATGAGTGCGCGTAAGAAGGTGTTGGAGAGCGGACGCAAGCCGCGCGTGCTCCTTTCCGCCAGCCGCTCTGGCACTCTCAAAGAGCTTCGCTTCGATCGGTCCGTGGCCGTCGTCGGGGACGGCGGCGTGTCCTTCCACGAACAGGCTCGCAGTCGCATTCCGATAGTGCCCTTGGCGCGTCGTTCCTCTCTGTCTCGTCGCGGGCGTCGGGTCCTGGGGCCGCTGCTGTGAGCACCAGCGCCACGGGACTGACCCAGGAGATTCTCATGGAGGATACCAGCTCCGACATGGACTCGGACGTTCCCCCAAGTCCGAGTCCCACCCCGCGACCTGGCTCAGCGATGTCCATCCTCTCCCGGAGGAGTCAGACACCGACAGGCTCGTACTTCCTACGCAGTGGGGGCAGCAACAACCTCCGGGTGGGCGATGAGAGCAAACGGACCGTCTCGCCTTCTCCTGCGGAGCCGGAACCGACGCGTGCGCCGCCGTACGAGGACAAGAGCACCGTGGTACTTAGCGGCGATGATACCTTCTCGTATGAGGAGCTTGAGCGGATGGAGAGGAAGTACAGGCGGTTGATGGGCGATATCGCCATAGTTGAGGGAAGGCTGGATGAGGTGTCGAGTCTTATGCGGGACGGGAGGTAACTTATCTTATACTGACTAGACTCACCTGTATTCAGACCGTTGTAGCCGCTACAAGAGCTTGGTTTATTGCGCCTTGCGCCCCCGCTTAGGAGACGCGTGAAGGTGGATCGCATCGTCTCATGACCGTCGAGCGCTGCCGTGTCTCTGATCTGACTCGATAAGTAACGGCAGCGGCCGCGATGTACGAGGTACTGGAGCAGTGCTTCGCACCGCCTCGACCTTGCGTCAGTAGTTATATACCCGGCAATTAACTGATCTCCACCCCTCGAACTTGCTGTTAAGTCGAGTACCACAGTGAGTGGTTAGACTTCGCTTCATTCGCATTGCTGCTAACCGCGTCTTGTTGCAGGGCATGCCCTTCCCAGAACTTCCTGGCGAGATCACGGACCGCATCATCTCTCATGTGGGGCCGGACATTCCATCGTTACTGAACTGCGCGCTGGTGTGCAGCAGGTGGCTCCCTGCAAGCCGTCATCATCTGTTCACTGAGATCAACTCTCCGCCCAAATCATCCTACAAACTCCTAGTCGCTCGCGTCTTGCACTCCGAATCCATGAGGCCGTGGCTCGCGTCGGTGCGCTCGGTGGCGTTCTTCGAAGAGGACAAGATCGACGAAAGAACATGGAAGCCAAGACAACCCGAGGAGCAGGTCGGACGGCTGTTCATCCGCGACTTCATTGGCCACCTGCCAAACATGCGCTACCTCCGCTTTCAGGGGGGGAACTGGACACAGTGCCGACCTCCCCCTCGCGCCTTCGTGGCCTTCTCGCAGTTCCCGTCGCTCTGCACGCTGGACCTCTTCGGCTGCCAGTTCCCGTCGTTCGCTGCGTTGCGCCAGATGCTGAGCGCGCTTCCGGGGTTGTCCAGCCTTATGATCAAGGATGCACAGTGGCCCGCTTCACCCAACCCTCACCTTGTCCCTGTTGTGGGTTCCGACAGTAGACCCATGCTGGAGACGCTGCGCTTTGTGATGCAGGACGTGAATCACTGCGGCCGTGAGTTCATGGACTGGCTTGTCCAGACTGCATCTCGAATTTCTATCCGCCGACTCGAGGTACTCCGTGGAGGCGATCCCGCGACCAACCCCTGGTCCGTAATATCCAGTTACACGCACATGCTTGCTTCAGCGGTGAACTCGCTGAGAATCACTTACCTAGATAGTGAGTCTCTCGCTTGCTCACAGCCGTGCTCTGAAGCTGATCTTACGACTAGACAGGCTGTCATCTCTATCCGACTTCACCAACCTGACGGACCTCTTAGTTGACGTCCTGGACAACATCCATGGGTACCCAGACTGGGAAGGCATCGCGCGGCTGCTGCAGGCCCTGCGATGTCCGCTACATACGTTCACGATCGCCTCATATGTGTCCCAGCCGCTCCCTCACTCAAACACGCCCCGAAGGGATATCCGAAGCTCCGTCTACGAGGATGGGATGGAGGTCCTGGACGCCATTTTCGAGCACAGCCCTTTCCAGGAGCTGAAGACGGTAGTATTCTCTATGCAAATCGTCGTCTTCGCAGACAAGGACGTCTCGCTAGCATCCAGGCCGGCCCATACCCAGGAGGGTCTGAGCGAGATAATTAAGCGCAAGCTCCCGAAGCTGGCGAAGCGAGTTGATGCGAGGGCTTTTGTTCATGTACGCATCCTACCATCAGAGGGAGCGTAGACGACTTCGATGCCGCTGGGCGAGAACTTCCGATTCTGTGGATCAATGGTGTTTCGCTGGCTGTGAAGCAAGCGTTTGCACTAAACCTAAGCTACTTACTTACCACTATGTGTTACCACCTCGCGAGCCTCTATCAGAACCTACGTCCTCCCGAGCGCAGTATCACAGCAAATGAGCTCTAGGATTGTTGAAGGACTTCCTTACGTCTTCTCAAGGCGAGCGAGAATACATACCTAGCTGAGTGGTCAATTAAGGCTTCCAAGATTTTCTGTTTCACACAAAGGGAGCAATGGTTTGACTTATGGCGCATGTTTCCTACGCTGGAGAAGCTCGGCTGGTCGTTTCACAGGCAATTCCCGGAGTTGGATCCGGACATAAGTAAGTATCTCCTTACTACCTGCGCGTGCGCGTGCATCTGAGACTAATTGCACAACTGTGATACACCACTGGCGCGCCAAACACCGTATTCCTCCTCCTTCGGAGTTGTAACTTGTCACAGTCCACGGGCGTCTGAGTTCCCAAACCAGGACTGCTCAGGCCCGGACACTGCAATGCATTGACGATGCCACCCGGTGAGTGTCAGCCAAAACACCATGTCGGAAGCTACTTATGCACTCACATGTATCTTCGATGGACTCAACAGGGGTCGAGGGAGAGAGCGTAGCAGGCGGTTGGCCGAGGACCGCCTGGCGCTTCCGATAACCAAATTGGTGGTTGTTACGTAAGAAGAGGTCACGGTCAGACTTGCGCGGAGTCATCAAACTCGAGCTCACCACTGGGAGGTGTTGATCGACACAATGTCGCAAGCAAACAGCAACGCTGCCACAGACATTGCGAAGGCCGCGAAGGCAGCTTTTGAGGCCTCGCAACTTATCGGTTCGTCGGAACGGGTGAAGGCCTTGCGCGAGATCCGCAAGGAACTAGAGGAGGACAAGGATGCGATCCTCGCAGCAAACCGCGCAGATTTGGAGGTGCTCGTCGTCCTTCATTCTGTAGCTCATCTGTACGTTTGCTCACCTGTGTGTTGAATCTGTAGGCTGCTCAGCGGGAGGTCGACGCCGGCCGGATGTCGAGCTCCCTAATAAAGCGACTTGATCTCAACAAGGGAGACAAGTGGGACTCCATGCTTCAGGGCATCACAGATGTCGCGGAGCTTCCAGACCCGAACGGCATCGTCTCCTATGCCTCGGAGTTGGACGACGATCTGGAGCTGTATCGCGTCTCCTGTCCCATCGGGGTGCTGCTCGTAATCTTCGAAGCGCGTCCTGAAGTTGTCGTCAATATCGCCTCTCTTGCTATCAAGTCGGGTGAGAAATGCTGCAAATATCCCGGCTCCAGTCTGCGAGTGATAATAACCGTATATGCCGCCGTAGGTAACGCCGCAATCCTGAAGGGTGGGAAGGAGTCGAACGAAACTACAAAGCTCCTCTCGAAGGCCATTCAAACGGCCCTATCCAAAACTCAGATCTCATCAAACTACATTCAAGCCATCCAAACCCGAGCCGAGGTCTCCGCGCTATTGCAGCTCGACCAGTACATCGACCTAGTCATCCCTCGCGGGAGCAACAGCCTCGTCCGCAACATCCAAAACAGCACGCGCATCCCGGTCATGGGCCATGCTGACGGCCTGTGCTCCGTCTACATCGACGCCTCTGCGGACGCAAAGAAGGCCATCCGAGTAGCTGTCGACTCCAAGGTTCGCACAGTATGAGAGTTCCCCATGGCGTCCCTTATTGACAGCCCACCCCAACAGATCGACTACCCTGCAGCGTGCAACGCAGCCGAGACCCTGATCCTGCACGAAAGTGTGCTACATACGATTTGGCCGGAAGTCGCGAAGGCACTGCTCGCAGCAGACGTTAAGCTTCTCTGCGACCCACCCTCGCTCGCGGTCCTCCGGGGTCTTTCGTCCGCACCCTCGAACCTATCTACACACGTGAAGCCGTCAACCCCGGAGTCCTACATCACTGAACACCTCAGCCTGACGCTCTCGGTGCTCACCGTCCCCTCGCTCTCCGCGGCGATCAGCCACATCAATGCGCACTCGTCGCACCACACCGACAGTATCGTCACCGAGGACGAGGCCGCTGCGTCGACATTCTGCCGCGGTGTCGACTCCGCGGGGACGTTCGTGAACGCGAGCACGCGGTTCGCGGACGGGTTCAGATACGGGTTCGGGACGGAGGTCGGCATCAGCACCGGGCGGATCCATGCACGCGGGCCCGTCGGCCTGGACGGTCTCGTCACGTACAAGTACATGCTGAGAAGCAAGGGAGAGCAGGGCCATGTAGTAGGAGAGTTCGGCACGGGCGAGGGCAAGAAGCAGTACAAGCACCGGAAAATCGACGCCTCCGCTGTGCCCTTCTGAGCTGAAGGTGGGATGGTGGAATAGTGGGATAGTAGGATGTTCACAGGGGAAAGCAACAAAGCAGTGTATTAACGATTAAACATGCGGGGATATGGCTACATATGTGCGAAACGATGATGGCTGTACTTCGCCGAAGATCGAGAGTGTGTGTGCGGTGAACGTCATCAGGAGGGCTCGTCCAACTTCGCCTTCTTTTCGGACTGTGCGTCTTCACATTCGTCCTCAGCCTTCCGCTTGGCTGTGACGCTCGACGCGGCCCCGTTGGCGTCTGTGTCTGCGTTCTTCTTTTTCTTCTTCACAAGGCCGGTGAGATCGTTCACTCCCTGCGCAGCCGGAGCAGATGAAGCGTTCAGTTCCTGGTCCAGTTCCTTGGCCACCAATGCCGGTGCAGACTCGGCCGGCTCGTTCGGCGACGTCTTCAGCTCCTCAACCTGGACGTATATATCACACGGCGATGAGTGGATGCAATACCGCAAGAAGCAACCTGCGCACCTTCAATGCGAGATCTTCCCGGAGACCCTGGAGCTCCTTCTCCTCCGCCTCCATCTGACTCTTGGTCATATGGACGATAGCGTCGTCCCCCAGCAGTGTGGGACCAATAGCCTTGCCCTTGCCTTTTGCATCTGCCTTGGACGATTCGGGTTTAACGAGCCCTTGTCCACTGAGCGCAGCGCGCAGCTCGGCCAGACGCGCCTCAACACTGTCGAGTGCTCGCTCCGCGTGTGTAATAGAGTCACCCAGACGCCCAGAGGTGAGGTCGAGCACGATGCTCAGCTTGTAGTGCGCCTCTGCGATCTGGCGAGAGGAGAGAGGGAGGAGTTCGTTCTTCAAGGCGAGACCAGCAGTATAATCCGTGATGGCTTGGTCGAATTTCTCTGCGGAACGCGTTCAGCATGCGGTCACACGCGCATACAGGAAGCTCGATCGTACCTGTCTCCAACGACACATCTCCGAGAGCAATGAACACGTCCGCGAGCTTGAGCTTGACCTCATTTGACTCGTCTTGCTGCTTCTCGTAGATGGCACGCGCGAGATCGAGCACCTCCCACGCAGCGTTGAAGTCGTCCTCCGGCTCTGCCTCATCGTCTTCCTCTTCCTCCTCTTCGGCCTGGGCAGCATTTGCCTCGTCGATCGCCTTCTGTGCTTCCGCGAACAGGTCCACAGGTTCGTCATCCCCATCTCCGGAGAACGACAGGAACGCGCCACTGGCGTTCGCGTCTTCCAAACCACCGCGCGTCAAACATGAGGGTGGGTACCGTGTGCAGTACAAACGCAACATACCTTATCGTCCTCGAAAGAATCGTCCGCATCCTGCTTCCCCAGCACGCCGCTCTGCGCAATCGCGTTCTCCAAGAGTGCCTTGCCATATGCGAAGTACAAGTCCGCCGTCTCGGGGGCCTTCTCCCCGTGCTTCTGTGTGCTGTCGCGCAGTAGGGTCAGAACGCGCGGCGGACGCGCCGCAACCGTGTCACTCACACTAGTTCGAGTGCAGAAGCATAGTGTTCCACAGCCTGCTCGTATTTTCGGAGCGCGAAGGCGCGTTTCGCGTGTTCGATCGTGTCCTCGAGTGACATTGCACCCTCAGTCTGCTCGTGCGTGGCTGCGGGCTTCGTCTCCGTTTCTCTGGGGGCACTGTCAGCGTCGAAAACGCGGCACCGCAAAAGCTGTCCGACGTACGACATGTCCGGATGGTGAGGTCGGAGATGGCGTGGTCGTGGTCGTGGTTGAGGTCAAAGGCGAGCGTGAGCGCGCAGTGGCGGGACGCGTTTGGGACCGAAGGCAACAGCGCGCAGGCGCCGTCCGCGCTTGTCCTCCACCGCCATTGTCCTCACCGCCATTGTGCCCGACGCCGCCTTCCCGTCGGTCGCTCACAGCTCCCGACCCTCGCGACGCCGACAGCGTCGGACATGACAGCCATCGGGAGCGTGTTTCTGGGCGACGTCCAGCGGCATAGGGTCCTATCGACGTCTACCCCGCCCTCATCACCGCCCCCACATAATGGCAGCAACGCGCCGCATTCCTTCAGCGACCTGGACGACGCTGACGAGCAGAAGCAGGCCGAAGCGAGGCCTCCTTCAATATCTCCGATCTTGTCGCTGGAGCTGAGGCTGCGTTGGCTGGAGACGCTTCTTTTTGGCGCGAAGCACGATGAGCAAGCCGCCAAAGCCGGGACCAAGGTCGAAAAACTGAAGGAAGGGGACACCCTTGCGCGTCGCGCCGAAGATCTGCAGAGGCGACTGGATAATGTTGCGCAGAGCAACGACGCGTTGAAGCGATTCATGGATCGATGTGAGTATCTCGCATAAACATCACTTCTTCCTTGGAACTTTGCCGCATACACCCACTGCTCTGCGGTGTGCGAACACGAGCTTTTATATGCGTTATACTGTTGCCATCATGTAGCTGGAGGAGCGTAGGCTGGTCGCTCAGGTGCAGCGATGGTCCTGGCTGCTGCAGCTCGCTCTCCTCCTTCCCCCTAGTTCGGAAGGCAGGCAGAGAGCCAACTCTCGGCTAGAGACGGCCGAGTGCATATATGCGCTATTTGTGTCCGAGAACTAGCCTTCAGATTATCGAGCTGCTGGCTTTCGCATAAAGCAGCACTGAACCAACCAAGCGTGCCTCGAGCTGCATGCATATTGTCACTATCCCTACCGGTCTATACGACTACGAATTCATCAGACGGTCAGGAACTGGCCATTTGCACATCTGTGTCCATGCTCGTTGCCTTACGTGGCTCGCTCCTAACGTTTGAGCACGGATCGCCAGCATATGAATGAGTTGAGCCTGAGGTAACCCAGAATCGCTGCTCATTACCGAGTCTGAATGCCGGGTGCTCGGACTTATCTGTACGCTCGAGAACGGGCGGTTTGCGGACGGTTTGACGAAAAGGCCGAGGAGCAATTCCACATACGATCTGTTGCCTGGCGCGGTCCTGTGTAGCACTCTGGCTTACGTACCCCTCCCATAGATGAACAATATGCGCACATGCTCACGCCAGCCTTCGCGCTGTCCGGATCACTCCCCGTGAGCCCGCCCACGTATGAGAACATGTCTCCTAGTGAACTCGATGCGTTCCTCGCCGAAATGGAGCCGGATATCCGCGCCGCTGAGCGCGACCTACGCGAGATTTGCGCGTTGGAAGACAAGGGGGTCACCGGCGCGGGCAAGCTTGGCGACTACGAGGCGCTGCAGCCACGATTAGAGACGTTACTCAAAGCACACGATGAAGATTCGAAGATGGCCGCCGAGCTCGAGAAGCGCATCGCGCTACTAATGAATCGTTACGCGACCAACGTGAGTTCAGACGCTCCTAAGCGCACGGAGGCCGCTCACCCTCTTCTTGCAGGTTGACACACTGTCCGAGCTCTTCGTCTCGTGGGACGAGACAATCAAAGACGCTGAAGAAGAGGTTGATAAATTGGAGAAGGACCGAGAAGAACGGCGCAGGTTAGGCTATGAGTAGCTTTCTGGTGATATGGCATGGCCAGTGTAAGTCCTTCGGTTTTCATTCTGATCCCCATGCGATGGAGTTCTCACGAAAGATTCATGTGAAGACCACAAACCGCGCTGATGCTGGCGTCGCTGATACTGCGACCTCCGATCTTCACTGTCGGCGGCGAACTCCTCAACTGCAGCGGTGCACCGCAGGGGGCAATACTGCCAGGCATGCCGCCGGCACCGGACGACGGATCCGACAGGCGACATCCGGTGGATGGACAGGGAATGGCAGCGAACATGTCTACGGCGTATAATCTGACGATCGCTGTGCGACCAGCTCCCAGGAAATGATCGTGGCACGCGCAGGACTCGCTTAGGCCTCCCTCGACGCTCGTAATTGTGCTGCAGCCCCGCGGCTTCACTTCCACTGGTTCGGGTGCTACCATGTCATCATCCATCCCGCATATTGAGAACTTATCCATCTTCTCCGTCTAGACCCTCTACCCCTATTTTGCGCGTCAGAAGTACTGGTCGGCACTGACATGTACTGGCAAACCTTATCTGTGCAGCCTGACTTGACAATCATTCGAATTCTTTTGGTGATGCTGCACCGGCATTTGGCGTGCGTCCCCAGCTGTCCCCAGCCACCTGCCGCCAATTTCGTATACAGGACATCGTGTGAGTGTCTTTCCTTTCATTCCTCGCCGTCGTCGGTGGCTGCCGTAATACCGTTCGACGAGGTTCCTTACAACGTTTCATCTGGCCTTCCAAGCACCCATTACGGCTAAAGTGAGGAGGCTGTGCCACCTCTGTGCCCCATGCCTCCAGGGGGATGTATGAAGGAGAAAGTTGCTGTTGTTGCTCTGCCAGAGCCCTGAATGCTACTGTGTAATGGGAGGGTGTCCCCCTCGATGGCCAGCTCGAGAGATATCTCTGTCCACGCCGAGACGTTCTCGTTCGAATACTAGGGCGGCACCTATCACATGTCGGGGCGGTGCATACGCGACAGGCGTCGGCGCGCCCTGCTGCCATACTCAGCCATGTGTTCGGCCAAGCGAGCTCATCGCCGACGTGCTCCGGTTGTCCGGCGACGCTGTGCAGAATGCGCACGGTCAGTTCCCGTTCCCGTCCCGCCCCTCGCTGGAGGACGGTCCATCAAGTGGTTCCGGGAGCCATTACTGTGCACTGGTACAGGGCGGTAATCTGCGATGAGGGATCTTCCCGCCACCTGCTCGGACTGCTTCAGGATGTATGTGGGGAAGAAGCCGTGGAAGGGGACTGGACAGCCTGCCCTTCGTCATATGCGGAGGGGGCGGTTGTCCAAGGCAATAAAAGCATCGGCGGTCTATTCTTCTGCCCCCCAACACTACCCCGACTCCCGACCCCCGCCCCCTGCTGTAGTCTCCTGCGCAACCGGAGGACGGCCAGCAGCAATGGCCAAGAAGAAGCCGGTACGTGATTTGTGGGTATTAACGGGGTGCCATGGGATACTGACGCGATTGCCATCATGTCTAGTCGCGTCGCCCGTTTGGCAGGCCGAAAGATGGCCCGGGCCCACAAGAGACATTTGTTGGCGAGTTTCAAGTTGAACAAGCGCAGACACCACCACCCGTTGGCGGATCGCAGCACACGATCAGGCTCTCTCCTCCCGCTCAGGCTCAGGCTCAGGCTCAGTATGAGGTTGGGCTTGTCCCCTCGTCCTCCGTTCATCGATCCAATTCCGCGCCGGAGCGTGGGAGGGGGAGGAGAGACGTCGCGAGGCACGGTGAGTGCCGCCCAAGTATCGGTGCACACAGCGTAGCCTCATCCTCCGCGGCGCGACTAGGACGCCGCGAAGCAGCCGAAGACGCTCCCCAGGCTGGTCCGTCTGGGCGGCGCCGTCCTTCACTGGCTGGACACCGTTCGACACAAAGCCATCCAACTGTGCTTGCCGCCGGGGGACATTTCCCTCGCAGCCACTCGACCACCATGCTGGCAGGCGAGATGTCTCCCGACGGTAACATGTCCGCTGCTGGTCCTAGCTCTTGGCCGAGAGTCATACACCCGCCTGTGTATCCGCATGCCCGCCCGGACCCTCTCTTGCAGCCCATGTCGCCCATTGCCTATCGTGGCTCCGATCGGCAGCCGCCCATTACACCTGGCTACGGGCGCGGGCAGTACCCTACTCCAGGTCTAACACCGTCCACGCTACATGATACCCCGTCAACGAGTTCCCTTCCTCAGCTGTCACCGTCCCCGTTCTCCCATAGACCTAGGACCCACGAAGTTCATGAACTGTCCCCCACCGACTCTTTCTACCATTGGCGCCATTACTCTTCATCCTCTGTTCCGCATACCCCGTTGTCTATGCGCGGAGGGAGCATTCCTCCTAGCAGTGTGCAATCGGAGTCGCCGTACCTACTGGATACGCTCTTTGACTTCTCTCCTGCAGTTGGACCCATAGGCGGACCATTGGGTGAGTACCATCACTGAATGTGGGATTGTCCTCCTTCATGAATGTCAACAGACGTCCCGGAGCTGCCTCCACTGTCGCCAGACCCTGTGCCAGAGGGTGGAGATCTGTTCTGGGGACAAGAAAGCGGTATCCACCCGCCAAGCGCTGAAACAGCTCACGCAAACTATGACCCGACGCTACTCGGACCCGCGCAGTACCCGCCATCGCGCGTCGCGGGTGCGTTCATGACGTCGCACATCTCTGTTTGATTGAAGTGTGGCTGACTGCTCCCGGGATCGTACAGTGCCTGGGCAGTCGCAGCAGCCATACCCAGAGCTCGAGGACTTCACGTGGACGCAAGAGCTCATCGACTCTGCCGGACCGGCGCTCTGCTATCCCCAGCTCGACTTCAGCAACCTGCAGGACATGACGCAAAGCTTCACTGAGCCCTACTTCGGACCCTCTGGCCCTAGCTACAGTCACTCGGCTCCCCCTGATGGCGCTCCCGGTCACGGACATGGTCCTTCTTGCTGACGTTCCCGACATGGACCGTTCACCCGTTTCGTTTGATACCCCTTGCGCTCCGGCTTGCTAAAAGGACAGTTGCTCTTTACGCTAGTGTCTATACTTCTCGAGTGCGCTCGTCTGCTCTTCGTGGCTGGCTGCGTTGCTCTTCGCCCTTGTTCTTCCACATTGCGATGCTAAACGTCGTCAGGCGTTCTGATCGGCTTTCTTTCCTCTTTGTCTCTTCTTCCTGGCGGAGTTATGTGTACATAGCTAACCTTATCCCCTGCCTTCTGCACTTTGTTCTCGTATCGGTATAGCTGTTTATTCGTGCTGGCTATCTGTCTGGATACGACGCCTTACGCCGCTGTCATGACTTAGATCACGAACTCTGTATTACCCGCATCTGCACCCACTGTAGCGCTGCACCTTGTTTCAATGAGTATCATGTTGATACCATCATCATCCCCCCGAAACGACGATCGACTTCAGCTGTTCACGCAAGCAGTTCCATAACTCGCATACTGGGAGCAAAGAGGACAAGGCATAGCAGATACTGTAGGTAACCTCGGTATAAACGCGAACTCCTCCTGCATCTCTTCTGGGTCGTTTGCCATGAGCGGAGCTGTACATGATACGGTATTTCAGTGAGTTCGACTGGCCCAATGTACCATAGCATAGCCGCGTGACACGCTTTGTGGACAAGTGGGGATTGTACGGCCGCGGTGCCAGTGTCGGATGGTTGATGCAACAGGCGAAGTCGGAATGGACACCGGCTGCTGCACCGGGCACCGCTCCCTTGTATTGGGAATTCAGGTAGCGATAGCGGGAGAAAGATCATCTTCACGTTCCTCTACCAGCCGAGTCGATGCGTCGACCACATTGAACTCGACACGCTTGATTCTCGAGAGACCTGTTCGAGGAACAATGCCGGATGCGCGGCGGTACTCTCTCAAGTCGATGAAGGGAACTGCATCTTGATCACCTGCTTTAGCAGGTTTCGTACGTCTGCCTCCACACTACTGTGTGCGGCCTTCTCATAACCATGCAGAACATGATCCGACTCCAGGTCACCCGGAGCGTTGCGATGATGTAGCCCACATCTTCGCCGCCGCATTCCTCATCGGGCTCCGGCCTCAGTGACCAACGAGCGGTGGAAGTGTGATATGTCGCAATGTAATCTGGTGACGGAGGGCGAGAGCCATCCCAGCGACAGGAAACAAGCACGGGGGAGCGGCTGCGCGCAGGAAGGCTATCGTCGCGCGCCGCGGACAGCAGCAGGGCCAGACCCGAGCGCGTTAGAAGGATCGGTCACTTCACGGACGGTCACGGTACTGGCCGTAGTCGTTCCGGCGACGATGCCTCTGTCAGCTGCACTCGTGGGGCACCACGAGAACGGTCCTATCAGGGCGGAACCCGGACCAAGATTTGCTGCGACAATGTCGGGTCCCGCGACAGCATCATGATATGTGGTTATGATCTTGATCCCTGACTCGCCTGACTCGGAGAAAGGCTCGAGTGTGGGGGTACTGCGAGGACAAGTCGCTGCTTCATGATCTGCATGCTCTCCGGTCAGCGATGGAGGCGCAACATCACGGAACAACGAGGACTGCGTACAGATGTGGAGTCCAACGTCGCAGCTTCATCAGTGTCCGGTGCGACCAGCCTTGACGGACGTTCAGTCAGCACGAAGGTCCCTCTGCTACTGTCCGGGTTAGGCGGGGATGCTCCAAGGTTCAAGGTGAGCTGCAAGGGTCCTGAGGACGTTGCGGCTCCCGTACGTGAGGGTGGCCCGGTCTTCGGCAGCCGTCGTCCCCACGTTTCGCCCCAATTCAACACCCGGGGATGATCTTCCAGTCGCCGCTGTCAGTATCCCGTATCTGTGGGGCAGAAGTGGGGACTTACCTCGTTGGTTTGTCCTATCATCAGCTTCTTGGAGACCGGGCGGGCAACGCCAACATGACGAGTCCTTTGCTTGGACCCAGAGCCGTCTTTAATACGGAACCGCGCCGGCATCGAACACGACATGATGCGGCCGACATTGTCGTTCGAAGATATCTTCCTCTTGCGCGTCATGGTGGAGGACTTGAATGCGAGTTGACGAGAGAATGGAGGCGAAGGGAAGGGAAGGAGACGAATGTGTTATCGTCGACCTGCGCTCTTATAGTGAACGGACTCATTCAGTCGAATGGTGGGAAGCACATCCGCAGCGGGTACGTTGGCTTGCCACGATGAGGAAACTTGGCTCGAGAAGGGTACCACATACGGGGCTCGGAAAGGTTAGCAGGACATCTTCCCGAGTGCAAGCGGACGAGCTCCCAGAGCTTCAAAGCGAAAAGGAAACTTGAAGAGCATCTGAGCACTCACCAACATACTAGGCAGGTGCACGGACTCAACCTTGGCAGATGAATGATACTTGGCCTCCTTCCCTCCCAGTTGTCCCCTTGGTATCGTATCGAAACATCTCCCATTTGGTAAGGTGGGATCTGCGAACTGGATCTGTGGGCCGTTAGACAGCAACGTCTTCTAGTGCACACGTGTAATGCACCCCTACGTGGATCCGAGTCGGAGCAGGGACAGAAGACTGCGGCAACCGTCATGCGGCGACCGCGAGGCGTTGTGGCGATGCAAGTCTTCAGAAGGTTCGCAAGGGCCGAGCCAACACTAACCTCATAGTCACTGCCCCGGGCATGTAACTGCTTGTCTTCGCCCAGTTGATGATCGAAGGGCAGGACTCGACGCGCGTACACCACGAGGGTGTAGCAAACCCAGGCATGAGATTCATAGCGCATATGTTCTGGGCATAGCATAGCTAGCGAGTTCGGAACGAGCGGTGTAAGTATCGAGGCCTGAGGCTTTCCGCGTGACATCCGTATACTTCACCACTGCTCCACCACCACGGCTTGCGAGGCTTCTTGGGGAGCCTCTCCGTCCGTACCCAACTCGGCAGCGTCACTAACTCCGACAGGGAGCAGAAGAGGACGGCCGACTTCAGGAACCTCCATCTCGTAGTGTTCCCGACGCGCAGACGTAGACCTTTGAAGGCCCAGCATGTTATCGTCGGCGTATGGCGGGACTGCATAGGCCACGTCTGGCTGACTGGAGTATGCCGCGGCGTGGGGAAGCGATGTGGCGTCTCCATGCTGGCTGAAGACGCAGGAGACGGCATGAGATGGAAAGTCCGGTTGTAGAACCATGTCAAACGGATCTAGCACGGGCCGAAGGCGTGTACATAAACAGGAGTTGGCATAGGGACGGGCCAGCAGAGCCGGGAAAGGACCGTGATACTGTGGTGCTTCTTGTGTTGGAGTGAGTGGCGCGGGATGGAACGGCTCGACCACAGCCCTATAGCCCGATGCGAATGGTGGCAGAGGATTTTGCTGAGGAGTAGGAGGCAATCCGGGTGTCTCTGTGGACTCCCTAGTAGGAGCTCCCGGTGGCTTGCCGGCCTGCGCCACTCGGTGCGAGGCGTCGGTCATCTCACCCTCGTCATAGCCAACGCTTGCTTCGTCCCCCAGTTCATGTTGACCGGAATGAATGTCCGTGTCCAGCAGCAGTGGAGGGTGCTCGGTGCTCGCATTCGGGAGAGACTGGATCCAGGATTTGACCCTCTGCGCGCTCGCAGCCGCCTGTCAGTGGTGTGAGATAACATCAGCGCCGTGTAGTCAAGATATGCATACATGGAGTACGTACCTTGGACGGAAGCTCCGACCGTTGGGTGCGAGCATCTGGGAGAGTCTGAATCCAGGATTTCACCCTCTCCGCGCGAGCAGCGGCCTGTCGGTGGTATGAGATAATATCAGCGCCGTGTAATCAAGACATATATACATTGAGTGCATACCTCGACCAGGAGCTGCGATCGTTGTCTACCCTGCACACTCGCCGTCGCGTGGTGGCGCAACACAGTTGCGCGGCACCGAACGGTTCCGAGTCTGGTCAGCGCCTTCTCAGGTTGATGACGGTTGTCTTTCATGAAGGGTGCCATCCTCGAGAGTGAGCTCTGGATTGCGAACTGTTACAATTGCAGAGGCGTGTGTGATAGAGAGATTGGTTGGGGGATGTGGACTTGGGAAAGGGCGGGCCAACCTACCAAGTACTGGTACTTGTACTCCCCTGCGATCTGGCCGCACGTCGAGGCACTGCAACACGAGGAAGGGATGTGCTGCAGTGAGGCACACATAAGCCTCCCCAAGTAAGGTAAGAGTGATGATCGGAGAGCGTAGCCATGCCTACTACGAAGTACAAGGGCTTCACAAGGGCAGCCATCCAGATCCTGCAGTTCTCGATGCATGAGCGATAAGCAAAGAATCCACAAAGGACTTACCCAATGCGTCTATGTTCATGATGGCTACCAGCAGGTTGAACTTGCGGAACGGTGCACTAGTTTCACGGTGTGGACAAAATATGAGGAAATGTTGTCCATCACTGATCAGCGAGCCACAGCGCGACTGTGCAGTGTGTACCCACATGCAGAACCCATCACTTTGCCGTAGCGCTTGCGGTTTGGCAATTTCAAGAAGCCTTGTTTGCTGCTGCTCAAGACCTGGCACATGGTGCCAAGAAGGTATACAGGCTGATTCTATGCGGATGCATTTCTGGAACAAGGAGGAGGACTGCTCGTAAACGCCAACAGGCGCTCCAAGTGAGTTATGTAGGTGCTGACATAAGGTTTTAATAGTGTAGTACTGCAACTCACCCCCACATTGTAACGGTTCGATGGTGTAGTTGGTTATCACGTCCGTCTCACAGGCTTGAATGGTTTCAACCGTACACGGGAGGTCTCCGGTTCGAACCCGGGTCGAACCATTTTGTTCACCAAATCGCAGTGACAGTTTCCTACTGCTCCTCCCACTGTCTGTTGCTTCGCTGTCTATCGGGTACTTCCTGAGTTAAAGCTGTCTCTCAAAGTACGGAGGAGATCTGTTTGCAACATTGGGCAAGTAGTGCGCGTTTCAGTACGTACGTACGGTAACTACTAAGTAACGATATGAGCCTCTCGGTTGATCAGACTAATTTGGAAACTCAGACGCTCGAGAAGTCTCCAACCAGCCTTGCAAGCCTCATGCCACCTTCTTTCTGGGCGACGCGGTCGCCATGGAGCTCGTTTCGTACGCCGGGCTGTGTGGAGACGAGTACCCCATGGCGCACTGTTTATCGCTGAGGAGGCTGCCAGTGTCCCACTGGCGGTGACTCTGGACGACGTATGCCACGGGGATATCACGCAGCACGGGGCAACCGAAGACACACGAGCAACTACAGTACCAGAGATTAAGCTGTTTGCTGAACTCTCAGCCACGGAACAAAACTGGTCCACTGAGTGCTCCGTCCAGGAGCTCGCCTCGGCCCTCGAGCCTCAGCGAGGACTAACTCGGCGACGACTATGTACCACCATATCATCTTGGGAGTGGACAGCCTCAGGAATGGTAAGCCCTGGCGCCTTCGACTTGGTGTGTACTCAGAAGAATGATGACTGCGCAGCAATACCAATACCCAGATATCTCCTGCATGAGGGCTACCCGCGGGGACCTGATCCTCAGATGCAATTCGTTATGTACGAGCACCAAGGCCAGCGGCCCACGCGGAAGTGGAGGGTTGCGCTTCCGCCACCGCGATCTTGTGTAGTTGGTCTTAGTTGGTACATGTGCGCCCCCATCGAAATTCCCGGGCTTATACCACTTCCCACTCGTTCCAGTGTCCACCCCGGCAGATGACGCCGCAACATGCAACATGTAGAGCGCAATACACATTCTTGATACATAGTGATGATGTCAAGCAATAATAGCTAGGTATACAAGATCAATTATTCGTGTCTTCGTCTTCTTCGCGCAGCACCCACCCGTCGTCCAGGTATGAGGATAAGTACTCCCGTCTACCTCTCCCTCTCCTCATATATGCCCTCTAGCTCTCGGCGGCGGCAGACATGCAGGACACCTACTCGTCGACGCCCTCCTCCCAGCGCATGGACCGCTCGATGGCGCGCTTCCAGCCCTGCCACCGCTTCTCGCGCGCGTCCTCGGGCATGCTCGGCGCGAACTCGAGGTTCCCCTTCGTGTTCACCTCCGCGAGCGTCTCGGGCTTGCTGATGTCCCACCCGTGCAGCCGGATCGCGGACCCCGCAAGCAGCGCCGAGCCCAGCGCAGTCGACCTGCAAGAAGATAGCCAGGACATCGTCAGATTCTGTGTGTTGCACGAGGGACGAGGCGAGAAAGACGAGAGAGACGGTTACGCACTCCCGCATCTCGGGCCGAATGACGGTGAACCCGCCGATGTCCGCGAGGACCTTCATGACCATGTCCCCGTTCGTCATCCCGCCGTCGACCATGAGGTGCTTCAGCTCCGCGTTCGAGTCGAGCTTCATGCTCTCGAGGATCGCGCGCGTCTGGAACGCGTTCGCCTCGAGCGTTGCGAGCGCGATGTGCGCGGGCGTCGTGTACGACGTGAGCCCAATGAGCAGGCCCGCCGCGCCGGGGTCCCAGTACGGCGCAAGGAGCCCGGAGAACGCGGTCACGAAGTACACGCCGCCGGTGTCGGGGACGGACTGCGCGAGGGTGTTCACTTCGGCGGCGGTGGAGACGAGCGACATGGTGTCTCGCAGCCACTTAATGGCGCTGCCAGCAACAGCGACTGAGAAAGATATGAGTATATGCACGGCTTGCACGAGAAATCCGCACTTACTGGATCCCTCGAGCGCATATACCGGCTTCCCGGTAGCACCGTCCTTGTACGCGACGGTGGAGAGCAGGCCGTGCTTGCTAAGCACGACGTCGTCGCCAGTGCAGAACAGCAGGAACGCGCCAGTCCCGTACGTGCACTTGGCCTCCCCCTGTACTGAGACACTTGTTCCCGATGAGCGCAGCCTGCTGGTCGCCGGCAAGACCAGCAACCTTCACGCCCTTCAGCACCGTGCTCTGGAGCTCGCCGTATACCTCGGACGAGGAGACGATCTTCGGGAGGACAGAGTCCTTGATCTCGAAGAACTTGAGAAGAACCGGGTCCCACGTGAGGGTGTTCAGGTTCATGAGGAGGGTACGCGACGCGTTGGTGACGTCGGTGATGTGAAGCTTGTTGGTGAGGCGCTGCGAAAAAAGGTTAGAAGACACGCATATAGGCAGGTACCGGACATATGCATACGTAGAGAATCCAGGACTCGACGGTACCGAAGAGGAGGTCGTCCTCTTCGTGCGCTTTCCGGACGTTCTCGTGGTGGTCAATCATCCATCGCAGCTTGATAGCTGAGAAGTACGTCGATATCGGAAGACCAGAACTATATGCACGAGACATCGTCAGCACGCACGCCGGGATTACGGCTATCGCATAGAACCCACAGTTGGCGGAGAGCCTCGACGCCCTCTACGCCCTTCTTGAACTGGCCGGGCTGAACCTCGATACCGACAGTCTGGAGCTTGTGGTCAAAGTGTGCGACGGTGTTCTTCGTGCGCGCGTCGTCCCAGACGATAAGGCGGCACAAAGGCTTGCCCGTCTTGCGGCTCCAGGCGACGGCACTCTCACGCTGGTTCGTGATACCTACGCGATTGCGAGGGAACGGACGCGTCAGAGCTGTCGTCCGTGGGCGGCTTCGCGGCCACTTGACCGAGAGGTGATGGGCGTACGTACCGATGACCTTTACGCTCTCCTTCGCCCAGCCGGCAGCCTCGAGAGCCTTGGATGCCTCGTTGATGCAGACCTGGCAGCTCTCGACGAGCTCGTCGGGGTCCTGTTCGTGCCAACTGCGGGCAAGCCATCAGCACGCGATAGGGGGTTAGACGCGACGCGGTCACTCACCCGGGCTCCGGATAATACTGGGGGTACTCGATCTGGTGCTGGGCGACGATGTCTGCATGCTTGTCGAAGACAAGGAAGCGGGTGGAGCTGGAGGGAGCGGGGAGCATTCAGCACATCGTCAGGGACGGGAAAAGGGACGCGTACGTCGTGCCGCAGTCGAGGGAGCCGACGAATTCGCCCTGCTTGAGTGCGGACATGGTGGTGGGGGCGGGGTAAAGGGAGAAATGGTGCTCCGCATGGCGAGCGCGTACTTATTGGCAGAGACGGAGCCAGCAGCGCTCAGCCTCGCTCAGCTTAGGAGCGTCAGACTCATGGCCGATAGCTGCTCGATCTACTCGACCCCGGCACCCCGGCCCGACCGTCAGCTGATCTGGGGAAACTGTTCTTCTCCGCGGCGGCTGTTTCCTCCGCCCTCCGCTTCCTGAGCCTCCCCGCGCCCTCCCGCCGGTACCTCGTCTTCGCGATGTCCTGCTCGTCTGCGAGAACACCCTGCGCATGGGGCGGTGGACGAGACACTGAGCTCCTTGCGAGTCGCCATCATGACCTCCGAGGTCGCAGCGCGCCATGGACATCTGACTCTCCGTGAACTTCCGCCGCGCCGTCGGATTATGCGTTCTCCGTTCCGGCAGGTCCCATCAGTGCTCCCCAGTATCATGTGCAATAAGGCACTCCGATCGATCGTACATAGATGCCGAGGGCTTCGAGAAGACCGCCACCAGGCTCGCATACTTCTGCCTGCATCTTCAGGCTAAGATCGCTATACTTATGCCCTCGCTCTCCTATGTGTTCAAGGCAGACTTCGTGTGCACAGGTGCACTATGGATGTATCAACCATCCACGAGTATGAGCACCCGAGGCAGCAGCGCAAGGTTCGCTTTTGAGAGCGGCCGGGCATCGGGGCTGGTATATGTATATGTATACCATGTCATCGATTACGGCGCAATCGGCGCAAGTGTGCGGTAAAACGTATCCAACCCGGGGGCCCAACGCGGGGCAAAAGTGTCGTTGGTCGGACTCAACCTTGAACGCGGGACGGCTGACGAGACAAAGCTTAGAAATTGTAGCGGTGCACTTCCGAGGTTCGTGATCTCGTGCCACTGCAATCGCACACTGCGCAAGTAGGTGTGTCAGACCTTTACACCTGATGCACGCATTCAGGAGACCGGGACATCGGACGCACCTCCGTAACCTTGAGTTGCTCGCGAAACTCCCGCACGACCGCAACTTGAAACACCCCATCCGAGCCGTCCGCCGCGCCCACCGCCACGATCGCGTCGAACCCGTGGTGCTTGGCCTCCAGGTTCGCCTTGACCGCAGCGAAATACGCCTTCAGGTCGAAGGAGGCAAAGTCGTGCGCACCATCGTTGAAGTGGGCGGAGACGTTGAGCGCGAAGGCCACGCCCAGCCGGAGTTGCCGGGCGCGGGGAATAAGGCGCTCACGGAGGAGGTGAGGAAGGAGGCGATGGTCGTGTTGGTCAAGATCACCAGGGTCGCCGTCTGGGCGGACTCACTTTCGATCCGCGCTTTCGCGCATAGCAGCTTGGAAGATTGCGAGCAACTCAGGAGGGATGAGTAAGCAAAGTCGAAAGACGAGCAAAGAAGCGTAGCCGTCCACTGTTGGTCTACCGATACTGTACTTGTCTGGTGATCATCTGCGTACCACGCTGCATCCTCCTCGTCGCTGATGAATGGATGGCTGTCGTCGCAGATGTCGACGTTGCAAATGCCGCAAGTGCCCAATTCCCATTAAGCCAGAATATACAAGGAATACCCTAGATAGGCGATAGAGATGTGAGCAAGACGTATTTTGTACGATGCAGCGACGACCCGTCTATCGACGAGTCAATACCAGTCCATCGTTCTCGCCTCCCAACGGACAGCGAGGCAACCCCAGAGACTAACAGCGCTCAAACCCGTGTCCGTGATGAGGGAATGTCGAATTTGAACTTCTCGTAGCTGCTCCACTTGAAGATGGGCAGCGGATGCGCCTCCGTGTTGAACACCCACTGGTCTAACGGCACGGGGTCCTCGTTCGTGAAGAGCAGGTAGAGATACTTCAGCCTGTTGTGACGCGTGAGCAAGCACACAGATGGTCGACCACGTAACCCTGGGAAGAGGACTCACGTCTCAGCAAGGAAGTAACTGTGTATGTAGCACCATGAGTAACAGTGCCTCGCAAAGACGAAGACGACGAAGACGCTCACCTCGGCTGCTCGTCCTGCTGGACCGCAGGTATGCGCATGACGCTCTTCAAGCTCGCGTACCCAGATGGCGTCTTCGTGTTCTTCTCGAGGGCCTGGAAGATCTCCCACCCGCGCTCCCGCCACACAGGATCGCCCGTCACCCGCCACATGATATAGATCGACTCAATCGTCTGTCAAACACGAATGGGTTCGCGTAAGCACTCCCGTCCACTTCTTCGAAGACTGCGAAGCCACGAACGCGCCCGCAATGAAATTCAAGCGGTGAGACGTTCGGAAGCACTCACCTCGGGCCGCAAGAAGTAGTCCGCCCGGCGCACGACATAGTCCCACGGAGTCGAGGCAGCCTTCGACATCTCCGGCTTCGTGTACGGAATCGGCGTCCTCGCGGCGAGCCCAGGAATCGGGCCCTGCATGCCACCCGTGCGCCACTCCTCCAGCGCGTCGATCCAGAGCTTGCTCTTCGGTTCCATGACCGCGACCTCCGGACCGAGGCCGGTGGGCATGTCCGCGTACAGCAGCCAGCAGCTCGTCGCGAGCCCCTCGGCGGCGGCCATGTGCAGCTCACGGAGGTCGTAATTCTCGAGCAGGTGATAGGCGCGCTGTGCTTCCGGATTCAGGCGTGAGACGTCGATGATCGAGAGGTTCAGTGGGAGGCTATGCGCGCCTAGGGCAAGAAGCCCCGGGAAGAAGCACGAGAGGTGTTCGAAGACGTGCGAAGGCGACAGTTTCGGGCCGTTCGTGTCCGTCACGTAGAGCATCTGCCGCGTCGGGGTTACGAACATGAGACGCGTGAGAATCTCGTTCGTCGTGAGCAGATCTGGAGAAGGGCTCGAGGTCAGTTGACGCGCGGTGGTTATAGCGGCGTGCGTACACATCTCCAGGTTCGCGATATCCCTTTGGCCGGTGAGCAAGTACTGTTTGAGCAGGTACTCGTGCGCGCTGTCAGCAGCTGCGCCGACGGACAGCGAGTCTGGGACTGGTATATCGAGACCGTCAGCGAGGTGCGCATCGGAAGAACGAATGCACAACCTGCGGGCAACCCGTTCTTGAGGTTCCAGCGGGTCGGGAACATGCCACCTTGGCGCTCTCTCATGGCATCCGCGAGACTTTGAATGACGTGGTTTCCCTGGAGCGGCGTGAATACCAGCGCACTTCCTGTGAGAATTCCGAGAGACGCACATATCCGAAATGCTTCTTGGACCCGGTCGTGTGAGCAAGGTATGTCCACTCCAGCTGGCACGACGCAATCTCTGCGAGGATGCCGGTGATCCCACCAGACAGTGCGGAGCTGATCCTCGCCGTCAACCCACGCGTCGGACATGACATGCGCCCGGATATACGCACCTGCTGGTATCGATCCCGAAGACGGGGAATCCCTTGAAAGTGTTGAAAGCGGGCTCCAGGATTGTGGCCAGCTCGTCAGCCTTGTCCAACAGCATCTCCTCGCCGGACAACGCGTGCGCGGCAAGAAGACCTCCCAGGTATCGGATGACGGTCTCGAAGAAGGGCGCGAAAAGAACGGTAGCTCCAGGGTTCCTTGAGCTCTTCAACTATTTGAGCGGTCAGTGAACATGAATGATCATTCGAGGGCGAGTCACCAGAGACGTGCATGCCGACAGGCAGGTCATCTCTCCTGTCCGCAGGCAAGTCCATCGATCTAAGAATCCTGCCCCTCCTCCACACTGAACCATCCGTCGCCAGCATTGCCATCGTCGCATGCCTCGTTGTATAGCGTGCCATCCCGCCGGAGCCCGTGTCAGGCTCGAGCAAGGCCCGGGAGCAGTCGAGTCTATTCACAGGCCTGAAATCCCGCCCCGGCCCTGTAGCACCACCATGGAGACAATGTGAGTGATGACTACGGGGTGGACGAGCCTACTGAATAACACGGTCGAGGCGGGCGGTAGCGTAGCAGACGTAGGTCAACTCGGTGAGGACAAGCCCGTCGCTGAGTGGCAAGCAGCCCTTCTCGCGAACTTTCCACCCGACTGTCTGCGGACAACTTCTTCATTGTTCGAGAAAATTTTGGCATTTTGCAATAGGCTCACACCCTATGGAACTGTAGCTTGGGCGCTTGGGTTTCAAAGGTAGCGCACCAAGTGACCTAAAGACCGCACTAGCCAGGATAGCTCTCCATGGAGAGCTGTGGCTAGCAGAAGGTCGGAGAAGTGACAAGCTGGCAGGAGAGCCTGGCGCAAGTTCTGCATGACATGCTTGTACGCGCACGCCAGTCCCTGTCACACCCACAGCGTACTCAATCGCTGCTTTTGTTGCTCGACAGCCGACAGCGTATCGACCACCTGCTGGACGGCACTCATGCCTCCGTCGGCCCCACTTCCACAGGGTGACTGCACACGCGAAATACTATGGCTCTGGGGATGCGTTACGCCAAGATGCATGCCATGATACTTCGAATGTGAAAGTGGAGTGTGCAAAAAGCGACGGAACAATTGGCAAGATCTGATGGACTAACTGAGACGATTTGCACCGGACGCCAGGCGAGCAACAGCGGTGTGGAAAGGCTGAGACATAGGCAGCCGACAGGTAATCAGCAGGCGTCTTGCGTGCGATCCGCACCATTATATGCCGCATGTTATCGGGGACAGAACGCCAGGAACAGTTTTCGGGAGTAGTGGGAGAGGCATAGGGGCGACGGGCACGAAATACGAAATAGTGAGACGGACTGAACGAACGTACCTGGGTGAATTTCCCTTCTCTGACGATCGGTAGTGCGGCCGAGAACTCTTCATGTAGATCCATGAGGAGCATGGTATCGAGCGAGTCGTACATGGTCACGTTCCATCCGTTGAAGCTGCAAAGCGCGTCATGTCATGCGTGCGACCGTGCGAGGACATACTCACTTGTTCACGCCTGTGTTCGACAAGGGGCGCAGCTCATCGAAGCCCTCCGCGTACTTGAGGTAGCCCTCGTATGCATGGAGGTAGGCTTGTTTAACCTGGGCAGCGCGGGTATCCCAGAGAGGAGACGACGGCGAGACAGGATGCTGCCATGGTCGAGGAGGGCTGTTCCAGGGAGCGAAGCGATCCGATGGATGAGATCCAGTGGGTATCTGTATATAATAGAGAGTCGAGACGACGAAGACAGCGGCTACGGCGGCAGTGATGTAACGAGCGGACTTGACGCGTCTGTCGAGTAGTGACATCCGTGAGTCTGGATGCTGCACACGAATGATGGAAGGGGTGAACGTACGGGAGCATGGACTGGTAGAAAGCCATCGTCGTCGACGCCGGTCGCTCCGCTGCGGTGGAGTGGGGATTAAAACGGGTGCTGCGGGCGACCGTCGGGGTCGACGACTTGAAAGGAGAGTTGGAAGAGTGGGGAGGCTTTTGCGCAACGAACTGGGACCCACGTTATGTTTCAGAATCTGTGCTTGGCATTCTTTGCAATCAATAACAATCCTGCACGAGGCAGCAAGAGCGCAAGCCGTGAAGTACTTTAGGAACGAGCTTGAACGAGCGCAGGTTCTCACAAGCTTCCGTCCCCGAGGTCACAGTGGCCGAGTTCGGCACAGGTCGGCAGCAGAGTCGGCACTTGCCGGCCAGGCCCCCCAGATGTTTAGCGCTGGTCGAGGTCGCGCGCTTGTCCGATTCTGTGCTTTCAGCTCTCGCCATCGTGCTGCTCGTCCAGCTCGGTGTGCTTGTCACCGTGTACACTATCCCCGCTATCGCTCTGCTTGACCCTTACGCTGCTCATGACGAGCTTTGAGAAAACCGTCAAGCTTGCCTGCAAGCCCAAGGCCGCCCCGCCCAAATCCAAGGTAAGCCAAACTGCCTTCCCATCCCACACACTGGGCACCGACGATCTCCTCGCGCAGTATCTCGACCCCATCATTGCCGCTACCTGGTCCGAGGATGGCGCAGTACACGACGTCTGCAAGGCATTGTCGCCGCGCTTTCGCGAACCAAATGTCATTGTGAGTACACCATTTACCGGGGGCATTATTCTGCATGGCATCAAGTCGGTACACGCTCAGTACACTCCGGATAAAGACGAAGTGGGAACGTTCTATGCTAGGCTGTCTTGCGTGGACCCAGTGCAGTTGTTGCGCGAGAGCACTCTGCCCTTCGGGGACACTGCGAGTCCATGTAGCCAGGACGCTTCGTATTATTCGAATGGAACCCCCCGTCTCATTCGCATCTGTCTGGCTACTTGAAGGCAACCGTTCGGTGCGGTTCAATGAATCACTTTTCACACCAGACAAAGGGCGGCCATAGTGGGCGCATAAGCATGTCTTGGGATAGAGGCGGCCGACAGGCAGTCCATAAGCCGGAGCAGAAACTCGCCATGCTGGTGGTATCTATGCTGTCATGCACATAGAGGGTTGTCCAGGCGAGCCGGGCCGCCCCTCTGTGCGGCTACTACAATCCGTTCAGACGAGCCGCTGGGCTCGTCGCGCGCCCCGTCTGCGTGTTGTCGCGGCACACCGGAGGAGCGCGGAGAAGAGGAGAAGTGGGGAGGGACGAGGCGAGCTGTTGGCTGTTCTCTGAAGCGTGTACCGCGGATACATGGCTTGATGCACCCGGGACGGTTCGTTCGGCTTGGCCCGACTCAAGCTCTCTACAGGTCGTCTTCAAGGCGCTCCTTGTCCTGCACACAATGATCCGGAATGGCGCGACCGACAACATTCTCCAATACCTATCTTCCTCCGACGTTCTGAAGCTCCGCAATGTCTCCACTGGAAACTGGGAAGGTACCGCATGTATTTGCCTTCCAAACACTTCGAAATCTCACCACCACGTACAGGCTACCAGGCCCCGCAGAACCTTCAGAACTACGCAAAGTATCTGGACACCCGGATACGCGCATACCGCGAACTCAAACACGATGCCATCCGTGTCCAGTCCGAGACCAACCGAGATATGCGCAACTCGGCGGCCATCGACGAAGACCTCGAACCGCCAAGTCGCAAGAAGGGCAAGCACGCGCCCCCGCCATCGTCATCAAGCGGGAATTTGCAGCGTAGCAAGACGATGGCAGGGCGGAAGCTGCGGGTGATGACGGTCGAGAAGGGTCTGTTGCGGGAGACGAAGATTGTGCAGAAGATGGTGGACTCCCTGGTTGAATGCCGAGTACGTGGTCCTGATTCTCAACAATCCACGATGGACCTCAACATTCGCCAGTTCTACCTTGACGACTTAGAGGACGAACTGAACACCACGGCACTCCGGATGCTCGTCAAGGACCTCCTCATCCTCTTCCAGGCATGCAACGAGGGCGTCATCAATGTCCTCGAGCACTACTTCGAGATGTCCAAGATCGACGCACAAGAAGCGCTTGCCATTTACAAGCACTTCTGCAAGCAAACGGAGAAGGTAGTGGAGTACCTCGGTGTGGCGAAGAAGCTCCAGAACCTCCTCAACGTTCCCATCCCTAACCTCCGACATGTGCGCTTCCCGCGTATCGTATGACAATCTTTCGCTGACGATGTATACAGGCGCCCGTATCTCTCGCAAGTTCGCTGGAGGAGTACCTCAACGATCCCAACTTTGAGCAGAACAGAATAGAGTACAAGACTCAGAAGGAGGCTGCTGAGCGCAATGCCAAGTTGGGCATCAAGGCGTCGCCTAAACTGGCTGAGAAGCGTGCGCCCTCTTCTTTCAATCTCTGCATTGATATCTGACAGTCCTCGTAGCGGCTTCAGCCTCGCCTAAGCCACCAGAGGCTAGCACGTCCACGTCAACGGACTCGGCGAAGACCCCGGGGCAGAAAGCCATGATCGACTTCTTCACGGCTATCGAAGAAGAGCAGCAGACCATGTTCAACCCACAAACGAACAGGTACGTATGGTAGTGCATTCGACGTACGGCTGCTCACCTCCTACCAGTCCGACGACCGCGTACTTCCAGCAACAGGCGGTGCACAATCCTTTCCAGCAACCCATGATGACCGGGGCAATGCTCGGTGCTCAAGCCTTTGGGCAGCCCCAGATGCAGGCACAACCCACCGGCTTCCTCATGCCGCAACAGACGGCGATGCCCATGGGCGCAACAAACCCGTTCGGCCTCCAGCAGCCGGCCTTCCAGCCGTTCTTGGCGCCTCAGCAGACGGGTTTCCTGCAGCCACAGACGACGGGTGCGAACCCGTTCCGACAGAGCACGCTCTTCCCTCAAGCGACAGGCATGCCTTTCGGTGGGCAGAATATGGGCGCGCCTACACAGCAACAACCGCCACAGAGCACCAACCCTTTCCCTATGCAGAGCCAGTCGCCGCCGCAGAACCCCATGCAGAGCACAAGCCCGTTCCAATCCGCGCAGAACACGACGCCATTCCAGTCGTCACCGTTCGGTCAACAACCACAGCAGGCGCCTGCACCAACAGGACAACCGTCGTTCCCCTTCTCGAGTTCCATGACAGGCATGCCGTCAGCGCCGTCGTCAACCATCGCACAGCCGTTCGCGCAGCCCGCCGGCTCGGCGTCGACATCGTCTTCTGCCGCACCTCCGCGCTCAGCGACTGCTCCGCTCACTGGGCCTGGCACGTCGGGTTCTCCGCCGCCAGCGCAGCAAGTGAAGACGCACCAGACAGGCTCGAGAAATCCATTCGGGCAGCCTGTTACGCCAGCGCCGCCAGTACCCAAGGTGCCGACGCTCATGGAGCTCGCAATGGGCTTTGGGAACCAGAACAGCGGGAGCCCTGCAGGACAGCAGCAGCAACCACAACAGCAGCAGCAGCAGCAGCAGCAGCAGCAGCAGCAGCAGCAGCCCATGCAGACGGGCGCGTTCGGCAGCTTTGGTTCCGGCTTTGGGTCACAAGCCAACGGCGCTTCGAGTTCAAACGGAAACTCGAACACGAGCGGCACGAATGGTTCGATCATGGCGAGTGTGGCGTCGTCCTTCTCATTTGACTCCTCGAAACCTAGCGGGAGCCAGAACTCGTCGTTCTCCTCACCGCTCACCTCGCAGCCCACGTCGAGCACGACCTCGGGCTCGACATTTTCCGACTCCCTATTCTCTTCGCTGTCTTCCCAGCCCACGGGGGCTACGTCTTCCGCGGGCGGCCCGTCGATCTCCATTTCCTCCGCCGGCACCGGCACCGCGCCACTGCAGAGGCAAACGACGGGTTTCAGCGGTCTGAAGGCGTTCAAGCCATCTTCCTCGTTCGGCGCCGCTCTGCTCGAGTCGCTTCCACCCATCCCCTCCGCCCCGTCTACGCCCGCCACCTCACCCCCAGCGTCCAACTCTGGTTCAACACTGGGGTCGCAGCCGACAGGCTTCCCGGGGCTGGGCACGCAGCCAACAGGGCTGGGATCGTCCTTCTCGTCGTCTATGTCGTCGTCCTCGCTCGGTGTCGGGCTCCGACCGCAGGCTACTGGAATGCTCGGAGGCGCCAACCCGTTCCGCGCGTCGATGTTCTCTACGACGCCCTCAAGTAGTTCCGGCCCTGCTGGGGCGGGAGGACTGGGCGGTTTTGGCTCGATGAACTCCACGTCTTCGCAGCCGACGGGAGGTGCCTTTGGCTCGTCGCCGTTCGGTGCCCTTGGAGGCTTGGGCGCTCAGCAGACCGGCGCGCCGTCTGCGTTTGGGACGGGGTCGTTCGGCCTCAGTTCGGGCTTCAGTGGCATGAACGGCCTCAACGACCCGTCGAAACAGCAACAGCAACAGCAGCAGCAGCAGCAGCAGCAGCAGTCGCTGATCTAGGCTCAACGTTGCCGACGCCTGTCCCCTGTCTCCTCGTGGGGGCTGTTGCTTGCTCGCAGTCCCTCTCCGTTTGGCGTTTGGTGACTTGGTGATGATGCTGTGTACACAATACTTTGACGACCGCGACCGTCTCGGCGGTCTGCCCCATGCACCCACTCCTTTCAGCGCTTCATTCCTTTCTCGCTTTCTGCTCTTTCCGCTTTCCGCACACGACATACACACACACTCGCTTGTGAGCGTCCTGCTTTCGACTTTTCCATCGACACGGACAGTACTAGTACTACTACTTGACACGGGGGTTCTCGAGGTTCTAGGTTGGGGAACGGAGACGCGAACGGGTTGCGGGTCCAGATCTTCAGAGTCGGGGGTTGGTATTCGGGTTGGGGGATCGCATTTGGTGGTTGGTCCAGTGGGAGATGTGGTTCGGCGGCACCCTCTGGTGCCAACTTCTTGTTACGATACGATACGACAGTACACTTTGGTCTCGCGCAGAGAGGATACCCGGCGTAATTGTATAGTTTGCCCTTTTCCTCCTTGGGATCCCATGGTGTGTCCCCGCGATCGTATGCTGGGGTAGGTCGGCTCGCGCATCGCTCTCTCTCTATCTCTCGCGCGCGCGATGAGGAATGGCTTGAGCTTCCAACAACGGACCACATCGAGCCATAGAGGCGCTACACAAGGCACTATTGCGAGCAGAACGGGTATACACGGGTGACGGTATCTCAGTACAAGCAGAGTAAGGCGAGGGAAGAGGAGAAGAGGCTCTACAAGTCGAGTGAAGATATTCAGTCTATCAAACGTACGGTAACACGGACACTAGGAAGAGAATGTATCGAGAATGTATCGACAACACCAAATTGGTCATGTACTTGAAGGGCGTGGCTCTTGTCAGACTGAGGCTTGCGGACCTCGCACAATACCAAGGGTACGTCGGATCGGCCCACTGAAAGGCCTGATCGAGAGTGGATCGAGGAGTCGTCGCCGTGTATTGTTTCCATGGGAATGCGACTTAAGAGTGTTCCTGTTCTTGGGAGTCGGGAGGAAGAATGACTGGCCACTTATCATGCGAAGCTCGATGGTGCCTCCTGGGCTTGCGTGTCGTACGGGAGGGTCCCGGGCCGTCAGCAGGAATGTCGGGTGCGTGCCATCCTTGAGGCTGAACAGGCCGTGACCGCGGGACCGATTCCAACGTAGTAATACCATCTGCTTGCGCATCTTCAAGCTTGATCACTCGTAGTGGTTCTATCGACGTTGATTTACTATGCCGCGAGCCTGCATCGACTGTATGTGATGGTCCAGGCTGCATAGCCGGGTTTGTACGTCCGTATGCTCCAGCATAATCGCGTGGTGAGGTACTGGCGAGCAGCATGGGCTGCGTATACCCAATAGTAGGTGCGAATTGGTGCCAGCTACTGGCGATGGGCGGCACAAACCATGTTGCCTGTCCTCTCGGCATTGCTGGGTACATATAGGCAGCCGGTGCCGAAAAGTACGGCAACACCGAGTGCGCAGCAAACCCTCCATAGGCGTGCGTGTATGGCGTCGGGGCGGATGGGTTATAACCCTGAGGCAGATCGAGCAGTGGCTGCGCTGGATGGGCAAGCGTCCTTGCAGTCTCAGCTGCAGGATGCGTAGGCCCGGAACTGCTAACGTTATACATATGGTACGCGCGTGGGATGGTCACGGCTGGTACGACGCCCCCGGGCCAGTGATGTTGGGTGGATGGCGGTTCTACGTGCAGCCCGGAGGCAGAGGCGTCGGCAGAAAGATGTGGTTGATAACCAGGCGGAGGAGTCCATGGGGCTCGATGGACGGGTGTCTCTTGAGACTTGTCGTTGCCGAGGGCTTCGGAGGGAGTCTGGCTGTTGAGGGCCGGGCCCACCGGTAAAGAGCAGAGTTCCTTGATATCCCCGTCCCACTCGAATCCAAAGTCAATCTCCCGGTCGATCTCGTCTGCACTGGCCATGAGTAGGACATCCTCGACAGTGGTGTCTGTGTTGTCGTAGTCCGTGCCAAGGCTGTGCATGAGGGCTTGGAGTGGAAAGCTCATGGCGGGCTGCCCGGGCGGCAGTAGGACCGGGGGAGTGCCTGAGGCGGGGTGGTCAGGACCTTCATACGGAAAGTGGTCCACGAGGTCGACTGAGGCGGGACAGTGGGACCCCTCAGACGGCGTATTGTCCGGGAGAGCGACTGTGGCGGGGCCGTCAGGCTCGGAGGGAGTGCGGTCAGGATCATTGCTGTCGTGCACCTAAAGATCCTATCATCATCTGGGACTGGTGGAGAAATGTGCTGACAAACGCGCGCGCACCTCAGTATCCCTGGAAGAAGACGATGTACTTGAAGACCTGTCCTTGCGGCGCTTCTTGCGACGAGTCTCGGGAGCGGTGGCGGGTACCGTGCCTGCTGGCGAGGGCGAGCGAGACCTCTTCAGTGGGAGCGGTGCGGTAGGAGTTATAATCCAATGTAGCTGTGGGCTGACAGAGAACATAGGACGACCTCCTCGTAACTGTGGGGAGGAGGGAGGAGTGGACACAGGAGATGCACGGACGGTAGCGGCCTCGCGTCCCTTCGGAATATATCAGCAAGCACGTTGAGTCACGATATATTGCAGAGGCATACTGCAGCATCTTCCTCCGCCGTGGACGCTTTCCGCGGAGCCATGAGTGTTTGTGACGAACGAGTGCGGCGGAGGGTGGCGAGATGGGATGTGGCGAGAAAGTGACAACAGCCTTCCGTCCCATGGCGCGCCTTATATCCATATACCATAAGTCCTGCTGCGGAGAAGATATTCCAATGCGGAAAGTGGGACCTCTCCGTATCGCAATCAGGGCGATGCGGTGCTCTCGTTGTGGAGGTAACATGCGCATACAGTCGTATTGTGGGCGGTGCGCCCTGCGATGACCACCAAGTTCATGGAACGCATCTTGAAGTGCATTTGATACGAAAGGACCGCGAGAGTACGGACAGTTGCTTGTTCCGGTGGATGTCGGACGCTGTGTGACGATGGAGAGTACCGTGACGCACTGGAACGTACCACAAGCAACAGGGGTGTCCTGTCCAATTCTTCATGAACAATATTGCCCTGAGTAAGGGCATGTAGGTACAACAGAACCAATGGTCCTGGTGAAACATAGCTTAAGCTGGATGGAGTACTCGGGGGATAGAGCTCGCGGTAAAAAGTGAGGCGTGCGACGCCCGGTGGCCGCGCTCTGTGGCGGCCTGGGCGTCTGAGTTCCCATACTCGGACAAACCCGACTCCGACCCTCTCCGACTGAGGCACTGCGCTCTGCGTGCGGAGTGCACTGCTTCGACTTGCCATGCTTTTGTCATCCTTCACTCTAGTACTACTGTTCGCAGCAACTGTAACTTCGCAAACCACGTACCAGCCCTTTATCCGGAATATGGTTCCCTGGCCACGCCTTCGATCCCTCCGATTGTCGACAAACGAAGTCACGGCCGGTCCTTGGGATGACGGGGCCGCCCCTCGATCGCGTCATGCGCGATAAAGTCGCTACGGGAGTTGTGCGGTGTCTTTGGGAATTGATGGCTGTCTGTCTGGTCGGACGAAAGTCGGATGTACCGGGATGCGACGGCACCTGCCAGTGCAGCAGAAACTAACTCCTTGTTGCAGCGAACCTCCACTGTGATGACTTGTACTACGGCTTCCGATTAAGGCGTAAGTACTCCGCTCCTGAGCGTTCACAGTTGCAAAGGAATGGCTGCGGGTCACTGAGGCTCCTCGTACTACACATTCCCGGAAGTCCCAGCGAAGTATGCTCAGACAAGAGAGCACCCGGGCCTATTTCTCACGCACTGTCCTCGAACCTTCTGATACTCGTATGTAGCAGACCTCTCCAATACATGAGCGGGCCGGGACGAGTCTGGATACCTCAACTTCAAGCGAAGGTACCCATGTCAGCACTGCCCGGGCTCGTCGTGAGAAGAACGCAAGTCAGGTGTTATAACGGTTCTTTCTATCAGGTATTCCAGACTATTATCAGGAACAGCAGGACCTGACCGTTCCTTGTAGCTGTGTCTTCCCTTCCACTGCATCGTGGTTCCACTCTGTCAAACGTGCGAAGCACAGTCTATGCCCTAGGACGCCGATAGCAAGGATATAAACCCCACACGCCTCGTCCAAATCCCCAACGTCCTCCCCACCTACTTATCGACATGCCGGTGACTTTCGATGTCGCCCACCAGGTTCCCATGGCCTATCGGCTCGGGCAGCAGCCCCTCAGCCACAACGCCGTCTTGAGAGCGGCATGCGAGGGTCAGGCATCACAATGTCGCGACATGCTGCAGTCCTCCATCAACCGCGATAACATCACAAATCTCGTGCCAAAGAGCAACGGCTTCGTGCACGCCGTGCTGGAGGCCTACGGATCCCATCATCATCTACGGATACGGTGTGTCCACCGTCGTATTGCTGACGTGCCAGGCTGATTGATGGGGTATTGCCATTGGCAGGCCGGACGACGTGTGATTGGCTATCCTTACCCAGCTGAGCTTCTAGTATGCGCCGGAATTCTCTAAACGTGACCATCGTTCGCTGACCAAACCGGTCTGCAGTGTGAACGCACATGCTGAAGAACTTCGCTCTTACTTCGTCGCGCACGAAGGGAAGAAGAGGCTCCAGGTGACGACGTCCGGGGACCGCTATTCAGTCGACTATGCTGGCATCTCCCGGCAATTTGCATCTCTGATCCACCAAAACGTACGCTCCTTGTCGTCCCCGTATTGAAGCCACCCATCTCACTTGTTACCAAGGTCGTGGACAGCACGCTCGTCGAATGGATTCTCCCGGACTTTACCACCACCACCTGGCACGACCGTACGATCGGTTCCATGGTCATGATGTCTACTCTGAAAGCGTACGACTCTCCTACGCCTGTCGTACTCTCCAATGTCGCACTCACCCTAGTCTCTCGGCGCAGATACTTCGAGTTTTTCATCTCCATCGAGTGTGGAATCCCGACCGTGACGCTCGAAGGCGAGAAAGCCGACTGGGAGGAAATACACCGACGCCTCTACCGCCTCTACGAGCTCGGCGACGAGCCATCCATATGGGCCGACATGCTGCGCCCCATCCTCCGCCGCTTCGTCGACGCCTTTGACGGCAAGCCCGACGTCCAGTTCTGGGAGCACGTCGTGCACCATACATCCGTCTCCTGCGGGGTGCCCGCCGTGGACGGCTGGATCACCGCGTTCTGCCTGTGGTCGCACGAAGGTAAGTGGCGGCCTTGGGACGGACCGCCGACCGTCGTGCCAAAGCAGCCCCCGGTTCCGCCTCCGGTCGTGCGTCCGCAGTGGAAGGAGCCCGCCGATGCTGCGTCTGGCAAGGGCCGCTCGCTGGCGCGGGCGGGCAAACGGCTCTCGGCGGCTTTGCCTGCGCTGTTCCGCAAGAGCGCGGCACGCAAGTCGTCGTCCAAGAAAGACTCGGGCGGGGGGGAAGGATCGGTAGGCACCGCCGCCGCGGAAGCCTCGCGCACCCCAGAACAAACACAGGAGGAGCCAGGGCGCAGCTTGGTCGAGCGTGGTGAGTGCCCATTCTGCGGTACTGGAAGCGACACCTTCCGCTCACGGGCGGGCGATCTAGGTCGACATGGAGGGCTCGAGGTCGATGGCGTCGCGTACTACGCCATCCCCACCGGCTCAATCCCCGCTGGCTATAGCGAGGTCGACGTCACCGTGGACGACAATGGCGACCTATTGGAGTGCAAGATGGTCGCAGGCCATGTGGCTGTTGCAGTGTCTTCGAAAATGCCGGGTGGGCAGCTGGATACGTTGAGCCCGTCCGCGCACTGGTTCATGTTCCAGAAGATGTGATGAGCAGACAACATAAGCAGCTGTGTGTATACGAGTCTCCCTCTAGCGTGTATGATAGATCAGCAATGTCCGGGAACCGCCCTAGGCCTATATTCGCGAGAGGATGGAATTCAAGTTAGCGGTCTTACCTGTTCGAACTGGCCAGATGTAACTTGAAAGCGAAGCGAACTATTAGTATGATGGCCATGAAACTGGGCACATGTGACATGGCCCGTCGTGAATGACGCGCACGGTGAGTCGAAGAAAAGATTGTCAATGTCTACGCTCCCGTTGCTTCACTAGTTCACTTGTGAGCCTCTGAGGCAACAAAAAACTCGCTCATCACATTCGTCTAGGCACTGCCAGGAATCGAACCTGGGTTATGAGAACACTCTTCAGAATCTCAAGTGATAACCGCTACACTACAGCGCCTTGTTGCCAATACCTCCCAACAAATTCATGTGGCGCTTGTCTACATCGCAAGCTGCACGGTGGGCATGATCAGCTCACCCGTCGCGCTCGCTGCGCCCGCCCTCGAACCCCCAAATTGGCATCAGACGTCCTCGAAGGCAGGCTGAGGCTAGAGCGTTCCCGCAGAACGACAGCCGGCATGAAAAGTCTATTCGTCCGACCGTCGCCACACGACCTTGTTCTTCGCGGAACGGCCTGGGGCCCTAATAGCCACACTGTCGTGTGCTTCTCGACCGCGGGGACGGCGGAAGCCCGCGCTTGAAGCTGAGGGTGCGCGCGGCAGGAACGTTCACCCAAGCTTCTGGACTTGGGAGCAAGCTTGCAAGTTGCAGCCCGCGAGGAAGGGGAGTTGTTGGACCGAGATGGTAGCGACGACGTGACCACGGGTCAGTCGGGCATGGTACTTATGTGGGACGTACGACGGGCGGTGATTGGTTCTCGTACTTGCGTGACCGTTGAGTCCGTGCGCGATGTGGGAGAGTCTCAGGGCCATATGTTCAGTATGAGTGTGTGCAATCGTGCACGTCATACTATGTGTACTGCGTAGGATGGTGGGTGCGGGGAAGGGCGATGAGTGGACGCCGATCCTACATAGACTCGGACTCACGGATTTGCAACGATGAAGGACGACCAAGCGAGGAGTTGAGCAGATAAACAGTCAGCGGCAGGACGTCGGAGGCAGTGCAGAATGCACTTCGCAAGAGGAAGATCATAGAGTGTCAGGTACGCAAGTGATACTCAGGAAGTGGTGGGAGCGTATGTTGCACAGATGCTCACAGGCATCGATGTTGAGGAAGTGCTGTTCGATTCCTCCTTCTACGATGGCGAGCGGGCACCGAGTAGGCCATCATGAGGAGACCGCAGTCTGCTTGACCAGGATCGTCAGGCCCACGTCGCAGTCCGCATAATGCGATGATTTAAGATCTGCAGACAGCGAGCCCGGTCCACCAAGGCAAGGAGGTAGGAGGCAGTTCCGATAGCGCGGCTACCGTGTCTCTGCGAACATATCGCGCACACCTAGGACAGCATCATATTGTTGTAGTCGCGCAAGACGCTGACCTACATGTCAGGGAGAACAGGTCAGACAACGGGTTGATGGAGACAAGCCCGCTGCAGCTCACATATGCCCCGAGCGTGTGGTTACACTTCCGCCTGTCACTGCCGATAGTAACACCCGACGGGATGTCACCTTCGATAACAGGTTGGACAGCTGGGCGTCCAAGTGCATGCGCCATATCCCGAAGCAGGGAGGTTAGGATTCCACGGGGACGGGAGAAGCTCAGGGTTCAAGCCACATCACGAGGGTGCCGGCGGGGGAGGTTCAGAGAAGACCCCATGTAGTCACTGCAGATCATGACGTTGGCTCCCGGACGTCGACCAGCGCGACATGCGCGGGTATTGATCGCACGAACGTCGACAGAATGACAACGTCGGGTATTGAGGCGTCGCTGGACGAGTGCTTGGAAGTGAGCTCGTAGTGCCACAAAGGCCGCAGTCCCCCCTGTACGCGGAACATGATGCTGACATCCATCATGCAGGGAGGATATCTATCACTGGTGCTGTGCTGGATTAGGTGGGTGGGTGGTCAGCGGGTCGGCTGTGAGAGCAGAACTGAGAGAAGCACGACATACTTTGATACCGCGACGATGTTCTTGTCGCCGTCTTCCCAGAGCCTATCGTCATAGGCGTCGGCGACACTAGGGCTGCTCAATTCTTCTGGACGCTGGACGCTGGACGCTCTCAGAGCCTTTTGATGGCGTAAGCGATACGAGCCGACGACTCGGCAAGGCGGCGAGTATACCTGCTTTCTGCACTGCAGCCTCGACGGAAAGCTCTATAGCACCTCATAGGGAACGCAGGAAGATGCAGAAAAAAGGCTGTGTTCGTGAATCCTTCCTCGCTGTTCTCTGCATGGTTCAGCAGGGCGTACAAATCACGGGAAGAGGGTGTTCTGCAAGGATATTGGGGAGCGCCCGTTAGGTCGGAGGAGGTGCTCGGCTACTGTCGCTTGTGACCATCACCTCCATCAACGAGCTCTCACTGCGTCCAGCGTCCAGTGTCCAGAAGAATTGAGCAGCCCTACTGGGAGTGGACCACGAACATCTTGCCCGTTCGACGAACAAGGCCGAGGAGATGATTGGGCTGACATATGATATCGAGGTCGAGCTGCATTCATGCCGGGGTCTGATTTGACAGGTCGAGGCAGCGATCAACGACGTTTACTTACCCAAGAAGGTTTCGCCATCCTTCCTTGATGCTTACTCTACCCCCGACGCGAGACGTCCCAGGCCACTGGCGGCGCATGGGAATAATTGAGGCGGTGGCTCAGCTCATAGATTGGACGCTCGAGCTCGTTTTCGGCGACAGAGAGGCTCATTCATATCGCCGATGTGCACCTGCGAATATGCATGTGGCCCGATCGTGCGCCTCTAGCCCGGATCGAGTGCGGGGACGTCCTCGAGCGTGCTCGCGCGTCCGTGGCCGCGGACGTCGCCGAGGGTGCAAGGTTGGGAAGACGGCGGTGAACGCGGCTGGGAGTTTGATAGCGAACATGATGGTAGAAGACAAGCTGTGACACCGAGAAGAGGACGCACGGAGGAGTTCTGACAGCAGCCGGCGCCTGTAAACCTTCCATAACGGGGGCAATCCAGGGCGGCCGCGGCCGGCAGAGCGTTCCCATATGTGGGCGCGGCGAAGGCTCCGCCAATGCCATTGTGCCCCGCACGCCGTTGTCGTTGGGCGCGAGGGAATCGCGTCGCTCGAGCGGGACGACAATGGATGCAGCGCGGGTGGGCGCGTCGTCGGGAGGAGGCAGGGACGGCGGATGGGGGAATGCTGCGAAAACAAGGGAGATCTGGATCGGTCGGTTGGGTTGCAATTTACTGGTCGCTGGCGGGGCGTTCCTTGCTGCTGCACTCTCGACCGCGACCGCCCCGCCCCCCGAGCGACGGCAAGGACCACTCGTTTTCTCCTTATTTTCTTTCTCCGGCGTGCTCCCGCATGAGGTCGGAATTCTCGTCTGTCGCCTCGACAGGTTGGATTCCGAAGAACCAGACCCAGAGCACGCCCGTCAGGCATCAGTCCTCCCAGCTTCATCAGTCCAACTCCCATCACATCCTTCCTCCCTCTTCTCCCCTCCTCACCCCCCGTGCTCGCACGGCATCCACCACCAACAAGGCCAGCTCCTTCGCCGCCTCCGTGCGCTCCGTCTTCCACCGCTCGCCCCACCGCGCGACCTCCGAGGCCTCTCTGCGCTCGGCATACTCCGCCAACTCCTCTGTAAAGCCCCCGTCGTACTCCTCGAACGCCGACAGCAGCCATCTCCATCCTTACGCCTCCATGGTCGCTGCACCCCTACCTGTTGTATCAAGCCACGACGCCTCAGACGAGGAGGAGGAGTGCCCCGTCTGTCTCGAGCCCTTGAGCTCGTCCTTCAGGCTCCCGGGAGAGAAGCCTCACATCGTCCCCGAGTGTGGACACTCCCTTCACGAGGTGAGCTCTCTCTTGCCGCGCTTCTTGCTCCCGAGATCCTCCTGCTCTTCACTTCCTTCCCATCTGCTGCGTTTCCCCATACCCCCGTATCGACGGGGTAGCCTTGCGCTCTCCAACGCCGCATCGGTTCCCACGTCCCACGTCCCACGTCTACGCCCACCCCGCAGTTGCTCTACTTCCAGTGCTCCTCGCTGCGCGATCGTACTCTCCATGGGCCAGGACTCGCGCCCAGAGTCGAGGTCGCTTGGGTGCGAGCGTGTTCACTCCCACGGAAGCTGGGGAGGGGGTCGCTGAGACTCGCATGGCCCGTCCGCTCTCTCTGGTTCGTCTTGCCCGTTCCACTGCAAGCAGACCCGCTTCTACCTTGAGCCTCGTCGAGGACGTGCTCTTGCGGACGTGTCCTCGACACGTTGGAGGTCGAGCCCGCTCCCGCCATCTCACTTTGATCAGGCCAACGGTGCCCCCGGGCGTGGCGGCCTCTCAGGGTAGCCCGGCATCACGGCCTGTAAGGTTGCAACACTAGCAGGCTTCTGTCAGGCAGGAACCCTTGAACGGAGCTGTCTCTGGGGGGAAGACCGTCACGGTGGGCGCGGCGTCGCGCAAGCTTTAGGACCTCGAAACGGGCTTCTACCATATTTGGTAGTGACGCGTATATTGCGAGCGATGCACTGCTTTCGTATGCACTGCAATACCATGGAGTCTGGTATACGGTTTGCAGGGAGCCGTCGGTCGGCCGCGCCGTGTTCATCTCTGCAGGCTCCTCGCTAGTCGGCTTTGAAGCGCATCTTGCGGACGAAGCGAAGCCGTCGCTCCTCTTCGATTACTCTCTCCCATGCATTTCTCGAGTTCCATTCATATGATAGCTTTGCGGCCGTGTGAGAGCCACTGGACTCTCTTACTCTCGCAGACCTTCGGCTTCACTGGCCGGACTTGCATTGTAATCCGCGTGTATCGCGTGGTGTCGTGCAAGCTCCAGGGCTGGAACCGTATATGGCAGTAGCGGTACATCTTACGAACGAAGCGATAGCGGCCCTCTTCGCATCATGTTTTCAATACAGTATCGAACGTTTATTCTGTTCATTCCATCTCTACGGCTATACGCGATATTAACCTTGGTTGATTACTAGGCATGCTTCACCGCTGTCTATGGCCCACCGCCGGGCCCATCTCGTGCCGGCGGTGTTATCCGCAAGTCCAACCTTGGAGTCTGCGGAGTATGTAGGAGGCCGATGAAAGTGGGCGATGGCGACGGAGGCAAATCGAACAGTGCGTACATGCAGTCTCTGCTAATATAACCGGTGCTGAGATCCCGTAGAATTGGCCGCCCTTACTGGAATGGGTGATCCTGCCGTACAGGCACTCTTCCCCGGACGCGACACACCCTCCTCTATGCGCTCGTTCAACGGTCACGGACACCCGCACGGACGTGGCGCGGTGCCTCAGAAGCCCTTCGATCCGACTGAGGACGACCCTGTCGAGCACAAGTCCGCCCATTCGCCGGAGCAATCGCACTACGTCGTTGCTCCCTCGATTCACGTCCAATCCGAGTTCGCATCCATTACGCGGACGTCGGATCCGAGTCAACCGCTGACATGTCTCGTCGTGGTCGAGCTCCCCGGAAAACGGACTAACACTGTCCCCGGCTCCGTCATGCCCATGTCCGAGCCGTTCACGCCAACGCCGAAGATCACAAGCGTCTACCGCGACGGCAGCGACCACTCTGTACATTCTGGCCCTCACTCGAACGACTTCTCCATGTCGCCACAGTCCCAATACATCTCTGCCGACCGGCAGTCGCAGTCTGGCTCCCACCACATGTCCCCTTCGACATCTCATGACCCGCTCGTGACCTCACCCATCGAGCGCGAGATCATCCAAGATGAGGACAACTCACCATTCAGCGCCATTACGGAGGACCTCAGGAACCGTATCATCGACTGGAAAGGCCACCCTCTCTCCGGACTTGGGCCGCTCCAGATGTACGATCTTCTATCGGTACGGCGAGACGCGCTCGTGCGCGAGTTTTTCGTCTACCTGTTCAAGGAGGCGATCATCTGCGTTGTCGAGGAAAAGAAGCGGACCCTTGGCCGCCTCCTCTCCTCCGCGGGTGCGGCGTCCGCGTTCGGCGACGGCACAGGGTCCGGCTCTATCAGCGGCGGTAACTCGCAGCGTGGCGTCCTCCGCCTGAAGGGCCGCATCTACATCAGGCACATCCGGCATGTCACAGATACGTCCGTGTCTGGCGAGCTGAGTCTGACGATTGACATGGAGGACGAGCGGTTGGACTCGTTCATCCTGATATTCAAGGACCGGTCATCCTTGGAGACATGGAAGGCGCATATCCAGGCACTTGTCGCGCTCTACCAGCAGACGAGCGTACAAGCGCAGCAGCCACCATCACAAACTGACTATGGGCGGTCTCCGGATCTGGAGGAGTTCGGCGGGAGCGCAAAGGCGGCGCGGATGCTCAGCGACGAATTCGGCGGCAACCAGAAGGCGATGCGCATGCTCAGCGGGAGCACGACGAACACCACGGTCAGTACCGCCGATAGCTTGCTGAATGGATCAGCGCGGTCGACAGTGTCTTCTAACACGTCGTATGGTTCCGCTTCGCTCGGACCGCGTGCGGGCCTCCACCAGAAACTGTCTACGCTCGAGGAGGACGACGAGCTCAGCAGGTACTCGTCGCCGACACCGCTCGTGGCCCCGCACATGTCCACCGGGCCGTCCAACTCGCTCACCCCGCTCCCTCATGCGCCTATGGACCTCATCCTCGTCATCTCCGTGCCCGGCCCGAACTCGACGCCGAGCACGGCTGCGCTCAAGATGCGCGTCATCAGGACGTCGCTGGACTTCATCCTCGCGTCGCTTGCGCCCAAAGACCGCCTGAGCTTGGTTACGTTCGAGGTGGGCATGGGCGGGAGAGTGCGGAGGACGCCGTTCCTGTCTGTCGGGAAGGCGCCGAGCCGGCAGCGGTTGTCCAAGTTCATTGAGGACATCGGACGGCGGGAGGAGTTCGACGACGAGTTCCTCGTCAGGGTGTCGCAGGAGGACAAGACGGATGTCGTGACGGCTGTCAACAATGGTGAGTCGCAGTGACGTTTATGGGCGCCCTGTCTCGACTTTGGCTGATCGACGTCGTGCTAACTGCGTGGCATCACAGGGCTGGACATCGTGCTGCAGCGCAAGTCGCGGAACCCTGTCACGGGCTTCGTGCTTGTCAGCGACTCGTCAGACACGACGCGGCGGGCGCAGATGGACCTGGTGCTCGCGCGTGCCGAGGCTGCGAATGTTCCTATCCACTCGTTCGGCTACGGTCGGTCGCACGACCCGGCATCGCTCTGGCTCATGTCGAACCACACAAGCGGGACGTACACGTTCGTCAAGGACTGGTACGACCTCCGGGACTGCCTGGCGGGATGCATCGGTGGCATGATGTCCATTGCGATCATGAACATGAAGCTGCACCTGAAGATCGTGGACGGCAACCGATTCCGCATCCGGAAGATCTCTGGTGGCCCGCTTGCCATCCTCTCGTCGGATGGCCGCGATGTCGACGTCGAGCTCGGCGAACTCCGGTATGGGGAGCGTAAGGAGATGCTCGTCGAGCTGGAGCTGGACAACAGCGACGTCTCGCAGAGCCCCATTTCGCCCCAGAACGCGGTGTCGCCGCGCGCGCTGAACGCCACGGACGTCTTCAACCAACGCATGGGCCTCGACGCGCTCTCGATCGGCGATCTGCCCGACCTTGCGGAGGGCATGATGGACCGCATGATCGACGAGGTGCCTGTGTTCGAGGTCGACGGTTCGTTCTTCGACCCCAACGCGCAGAAGAACGTGTCGCGTCTGGCGCACCCTGTTCTGCTCACTGTCACCCTCCTCCCCAACACCGGCAGCCGGCCACGCACCCCAGCTGCGACGAGCGGCGGCTCGGACCCGGTCATCGTACGCCGGCGCATGGAGCTCCTTGCCTCGGACATGATCACGCGCATGCTCGTGCTGGTGTCGAGGCGGAACATGCCGCAGGCGCAGAAGCTGCTGAGCGAGACACGGCGGATCCTGCACACGGTGCTGCAGAACATCTCGCAGGCGCTGCCTCCGCCACAGCGGGATGGGAGCATCGCGGCGAGGAACCGCAAGGAGATGCTCGCGCTGTCGACCGTCCGTGCCATCCAGGCGATCATGCAGGACATGCAGATCCTGTCGGAGGCGCTGGACGAGCAGGCGGATACGTTTGCGCTCGACCAGCGGAACTTTGGCGCTCAGCAGGTGAGTTTCCGTCGTTGGTGTGGGTTGGCGTGCGTGCTGACTGTGTGTGCAGGCCAAGGTGCTCCGCGACCAGAAGAGCTGGAGTGGCCGAAGCGCGATCGAGCGTCTGTTCTGGACGATCGACAGCTCTATCGAGCTGGTTTCTCGAAGTACTGACTGGGTTGCGCGCGAGTGATTGCGCTCGCGCTCCGTTGCTGCTTCTATGTGTATCTATCTAACACTCTCGGACTCCCCTGCCCCGCCGTTTCCCCCGCGCGTCCCCCACACCCACGAAACTGTACACGCGTATCTTGTATCTGTTCACCTCGTCGCGTGCGGCCCTTCCCCTCCCTCGCTCTTGCATCTTTGCCCATCTTTCTCTTGGCTCGTCGTCTCCGTTCTCTCTTCCTCTCTGTACGGCTGTTTGTGTTCTAGTTTCCTGCTCCGCAGCCTGTTACCCCCTGCCTCTCGTTTACCCGTGTCCTGTTCGATCGTTTGTCTTCCTCGCTTGTCTCGTACGGTATACCTTGCCGCGCGCCCTCGGATATCTGGATCAGGGCGGGGCTAATCGTCGTTGGTCACGACTGGGCGCGGCCGCGCTTTGGGCTGGCTGGCGGTCGAACGTCGCCCGCGGTCGCGTCCGTCGTCGGTTTGTATTTCTGTTGTGTAATCGTAGATAGAAGATATGCAAATATGCACATGCCTTTCTCTCCGCGGGCGAGCGTCTTCGCGTGCGATCGCAAGCGAGCGGCAAGCGAGCACAGCAGGGTGGTTAGCGTGGACGTGGATCTCGCGTGCGTCCGCCCCGAATGCACGCAAGAGCTCGAATCCGCCGATAAAAACGTTGGAAAGGGCACTGTACGGCGCATACAGAGCAGTAGGAGATGTGCCGGACACGGTGTGCCCGAGAGCGGGGAGTCGGGGACTTTGCGCGGGCTGGGCTTCTGCGGGCTCGGTTTTTGGAGAGGGTGCATTCGGGCTATCGAGTACATATACGAGACTAGCTACAGCTGTACGCATTCCGCCCTCGAGCCCCACCCGAACTCGCTCTTGAGACGGGCGCCTACTCTGCCTCCATAGCGCTCTCGTGCTCGGCGCGTCTTGTCTCCTGCCACCACCACCGTCTCCTCCCGCAGCCCCGCCTACCGTCCGGAAAGGCGTCGACGCGCGCATATGCGAAGAAGGGGACCGAGTGTCTGCAGGTAAGTCCGGCGGTTAGGGCAGATGTATGCGCGATGTCCCATCCGGAAAGGAGGTGGGAGACAACACGGGGTAGGAAGAGGACGAGTGTTTACCCGCAGTCCCTCGTCACCATCCAGATAATCTCCAGCCCGTCCCCCGCATCCAGCCTCCGGACGTCTTCTCTGCGCTGCGGCAGCGTCAAGAGCAGATACATGTGCGGCATCCGATATGGAAGACGAATAAGTCTGGGGACACACGCGGTAGGAAGAGGACGAGTGCTCACCCGCAGTCCCTTGCGCAACACCTGTGACCTCGACGGTCGCTTGAGGTGGCAGCCCACGCTACTCGACAGCCCGGTGAACGGGAGATCCAAGCGGCGCTCCCTGCACGTCTCTCTGGCCCTGCCAACTGGATGTATGCGCTGCAGCGTCGACCAGCAGGTAAGCATACACTATCAGATGTTGTAGGAGGATGCAGGTACGTACTACCTCCCAGGTCCGTGTTCCGTGCTCTTCTCTATGGTCGTCGCGCTCAGTAGGAACCTACATGCGAACTACGAGCCCTTTGTGCTGTTTCTGGCAGCTAGGTAAGTTGTGATTGCGCTGACAACCCCAGGTACGTACCCTGTTCTCTTCGGACTTTCCAGCGACGCTCTCTGCTCGTCTCTCCCGCGCTGCCAGCTGACTGTATGCGCTGAAGTGTAGGTGAGCATACGCCGAAGATGTCATAAGAGGAATGCAAGTATGTACCGTTGAGCTTCGTCTTCCGTCCTGTCGTCGCGCTCAGGTAGGTGCCAACATGCGAACCGTGCTTCATGCTGTTCGCAGCAGTCAGGTAAGTCATGATACGCTGACGGAATACAACTGCAGGTGCGTACCTTGTCCTCTTCGGCCTATCCGGCGGTGCGAGCGACGATTGCGTTGCATAGTGGTGTCGGAGCGAACGGCGCATGCAGTCAACCCTATACATCCGGTAAGTTTTCAGGACATAGGTACGTACTTTGTCGGCACGCGGATCGCGCTCTAGCCTCCGTCGCAGCCCCGACTGCAGCCCGCTTCAGAGCAGCCGGTTGCGTGGGGATATCGGATGAGCTGTAAGCTGGGTATGTGCCTTCTGAACGCCTCCGCGCTGAACCAGCACCCCGAGACAACGTGCAACTTGCTGGTGTTATGTTGTCGAGTGCTGACCGTTGTGCAAGCAGTGCCTTGTGTGCGAGCAGGCCTGGCAGCGCAAACGATATGGTGTACGAGGCAGGGGAAGATGTCGCACCCGGGAGACGCATTCTGCAGGTGCTTCACTGAGTACTGTGCTAGCAGCGAGACGGGAAGAGCAGAGCGAGGGAGAGGCTGGGAGAGTGGCGTCTGGTGCAATCCACGAGGATGAGACGATGCGGATGTCCGCGAAGCAGTGTGGAACTGAGGGTAGAGGATGTCCGGAAAGACGCGGGATGGTGGGAGGCTTTGCGGCGAGCGCGACTCTTCCAACTGTCGAGTCTCGACCGAGCAGAAGGTCCCGGTCGCATCTGAGCGGCTGGTCAGGCTGTGAAGGTTAGTTCTTAGGCGAGCTGCATCATTCGGCGTTGGTGACTGCTTGGCAGGTAGCATAGATAGATACTCCAGACTGAGTATGTAGTCAGTACTGAAGAGTCAATAGACCGATTTTCTGACTGCGTCATGAGAATAGAGATGGCCAGCGCATTCAGCCCACTATCATTCAAACCTACACTGACAGGATGTCAAGAGCTCCAAGCTATGCTGTCTCGGAAATCCGAGACTCGAGTCTCTGGCATCTGCTGAGCACTGTAGATGCCGGTCATCGGAGTCTTGTTCAACGGTGACTGATCCCGAGCCATGGAAAGTTCCTTGCGGGCCCCGCTCAGTCGCACTGCCCTCGCCTCGGCCCTTGATTGCGGCACAGTTTGTCCGCCGCTGGTGTACTCTGGCCTTGCATCCATTTCTTCAGTGCGCCTACCACCCATACTCCTCTTCAAACTACCAATGAGACCATCCTCACAGCTACAGAAGAGTCAGAGCACATGACAGAGCATGATTTCCAGCAGTCATGGCAGTCTCGTGATGATCATGGGTGAAAGAGCTTGCATCGCTTGAGTTTCAGTCGTCACCTCGCCTAAATCGGCTCACTAGTGCATCTCCTCTCTTGCCACATATGCCAAGTATGGGTCGGGACTTCTGGCTGGGAAGGGTCGGGACCGGGAGACGCATGACCACTTTGACATGTGCGGTCGGACTCAGACTCGAGAGTAATCCCTGTTACGTTAGGTAGGTGCATGTCTGGCAAGTTCAAGTCACTGAGTTCTATCGCTTTCTATGTAGTATAGGCATGGCAGAGTGTGATCATGTTGTAGAGAAGTCCAGGTGGATGCCCATCTGACAGTCAGAAGACACATGGTACATGTTCTAAGTACTTCAGACTGTTAGTGCAAGTCGAAATCCCTAGCACTCGTAGTCACAGAGCGACCATAACAAGCTGGTACTCTGAGTATGCATGAAGTCAACGTACAAGGTCACAGAATCAGTCAGAAATGAATGAGGTGAGGTCGAAGCTCGGGGGAACAATACCTGAGCGCGGATGTGGCGGCGGCGCTTGCGCCACTACGCCTTGCGCAGATCTGGATCTGGGCAGGCCTCGCGCTGTTCTTACTCTCGTACACGGCGTACAACTAGGGAAACCAGAGGATTCACACTTCGCATGCAAATTTATGCTCAATTGTCTGCACTACAACGCGGATCTATGACTCTACTTACATGGAAGATTGTCTTGCCCACTTCCAAGTTGAATCCACATCCGACGACGTCCTCCGACCCCTTTATGGTCAACTCCCTTCTCCAGTACCCATGCCTGGCTCGACTAGGTGCGCTAGCCAATACTACCCAACCTAAGTGTCTCCGCCAATACTGACCGTATGCCCAGAAAGCAGGAAACTCGCAGAATCAGCTGCAATGCTCCATTCCGTGTGTCTGCCCGTTCAGCATCCCCATGGTCTCGCCGCAATTCTCAGCCTCCCCTATTGATGAGAAACGGAGCGCCCAGCTAGGCGAGCAGCGCCCTCAATGTTGCGAGTGCTGAAACGTACGCCAACGCTTGGAATTGTGCATCTTCCGCTCCCCGGATCCACTAACCTTCGCCCGCTCGTGCTGTCGCATCCTGGTTCGCCCGCACCCAGAGGCTCTCCCGGGCTTGGCTCTCCGAGTACCGGCTTCTCTGTTTGTTTGCGCAAAGAGTTTGTTCGTGTTTCGGGAGATCGTCCATGTGTATATATACTGTGCCGCTACGCCCTCTTCGACACTCATCCCTTTCCCTCTACGACATTCATTCCTTTCCCTCTTCGACACTCGTCCTCTTCTCTCGTCCTCCACATCGCCTCTTCCATGCCCCTCCATCCCGCCTGCTATTGCTTGGGCTTGTACCCTTCTTCATGCGACCCCCGTCAGCTCTGCCGTCACCCGTAACTTCCGCTCGCGACCTTGATTCCCATGCATGGTGCGTTCCCCCCGTTCTTCGAACATGTCCCGAGCTACTTGCTGACCGTGCGAGTACCCATAGGTACGGCTCAATGCCCGCTCCCTCGACGCGTTCCAACTCCTCGTTCATGGACCCTGGTGAGTCGCCGATCCCGCCGCTCGTAGCGTTCCGGGCTCTCTGGCATACCGCTGATTGTTCCAGGAACAGGTACCAACCGAAGCACGAAGTCCGCAACCAGATCTCTCGATAAAGCTCCCAGGAGCTTCTCGCCGCTCTCGCGACTGCCGCATGCATCTAGCCCGAGCGGCAAGAACCATTCGTGAGTGCCGGTCTTCAAACAGTGCCCGGACGACACTCACGTTTCGCGACTGTGCAGCCCTTGACGAGACATGCCGCGCCCTCGTCCCTTCGTTCCGCCACTCCTGCGTATGCGCCCACGAGAGAGGTACGTCGTCAGCTTGCTGAGTTGTAACCGATGCAGACAGAGCCGTACACGCTGACTCGGACTCCAGGACATCGTCCAGATAGCCAGTACCGCGCGTTCACGTCGCCGGAGTACTTGCGTCGACTGCGACTGCGACTGTGCCTAGACAGGAACGAGGTACGTTAGACTTCTTGTCTGCTCCGCGCTGTGAACTGTAAATATCACATGCTTACCTGCATGCAACAGACAGCCACCGCCGGCGCGGTAGTACACAGGTACACAACCGGCTGTATCCCCTTCGTCCGGGCGCAGGGGAGCCGACAGGTGCGTCCTGACATGTCTTCTCCTGAACACACAAGAACACCGTGCTGATGCTACCTCCAGGATGTGTCTTCCAAGGCGACACCATGCACGGCGCCGGACGTCGCTACAAGACAAAGGTATGTTGTCATCCGCCACTGCGCTCTCGCTTCGTGCGGCTTACCCATCGCGAGTCCGGGTGTTCGCAGGCATGCGCAACGCGTCGTATGTTGTCGCCAGTACTGATACGTCCCGGGCTCCGGACTTGGATCACCGAGATAGCTGAGTGCGCCGAGCTGGCTCGTCTAACCCGCAGGGCCGGTGTCCTTCGATATCTGAGTCGCCGCGACAGCAGCTATCGCCCAGCCGTCAAGAAACATGCCATGGCTGCCATTGACTTGCATGAGCGACGTCCGTCTGTCAGTCTCGCCTGACTCACGCGGTGTACTGACTGCTCCCCGGCCACTGGCAGATCTTGACGTCGACGTCCAAAGTCGGCGCTGCTGTCGACGCGGACTCGTGTTCGTGCTGCCAGGCGATCGACCGAAGTGGACGAGGTACGTTGCATCCCGAGCCATGCACCCGGCTCCGAGTCTGAGATCTCAGATGCACCGTGCAGATTCGAAATTGCCTGCGTCGCCGTGGTCGCGACCGTAACTAGTAATATGTTCCCCAATGGAGGCGCGTCATGCCCGTCCGTTGGGTCTTGGGAAGACACTGCAGAACAAGGTGCCTGAGATTATGCCTGGCCTCGGCCTCGAAGCCGAAGCGGACGTGGGCTCCATGCTCACCGGCTGCTCATCTCTCCACGTCTCGATTCCCGCTCCCGATTTCCGACTCCCGACGTCGACCAGAAGTACTAGTCGCGCTCCCTCCGCAGGCACTACCCAGAGACGACGAGTCGCCGCCGCTTTCAGTGGCAGATCACCGGATCGCGGGGCCGCTGGTAAGTTCGTCGCCAGCGTGTTGCCTAGTCGACGGTGCGTTGACGAGTCACGACAGCACATGCACAGTCACTGGCAAGGTAAGCACTGCAGCGGGCCTTCCGAGGTACGGGTGCGTATCCGTCTGGGTGGCATGCCGCACACCCCGGACGACCACGAAGTCGCAAGAACAACGAGACGCCGTCGAGCGTGATGATCCCGGACCCCGGTGACTTCTGAGGCTGCCGGGTCACAGCGAGCTCGGAACGGTTGCGCGCGTGGGTACAATCGAGAGCGTCCTTGCCAGATCGCATCTTGACCGCTCGCCACCAGCCGCCACCTGCTCGTCGGGAGTGCGGTGCGGCGGACAGTCTATCCTTTACCGGGCGTTGGCATGGACGGCCTGAGATGCAAGGTACGTCAGTCTCGCCTCGCCTCGTCGCACGTCCAAGTCGAGTCCCACTCACCGGCTCAGCTCCCAGGTACCGCCAGCGTCGCACTCCATGCCACCCTCCCCCGACGCATGTGCCGTCACGATCAGCACAAACACGCACCTCGGCTCGCGTCCGACCAGCCATCTGGCACGCGCTGGAGTCACAACAAGATATATTGTGAGTCCTTATACATGATGTCTCCTGGTATGTACTACCTACGCGCCCCGACGCCCGCGCGATCTCGTACTGCGCACGCGCACCACCTGCGTCATGTCAGAGCGACGTACTCTGGAAGCCTCCGAGCCTGGAGCCCGTCGCTCTGGCCGGCGGGATGTCGGACTCGTGCCTGCCACGCCGATCATGGCGCCGTGAGCTGAAGCGAAGTGCTCGTCCTCACTCACGCGACCGGCTCGCGCTCGTGTCCACCGCGGGTCGGCTGCGTGTACCGCCTGCTTGCTGAAGCACCTCGTACGGGTCGAGCATGGTCTTAAGGATGAGACATATCCCCTGCGAGGAGACGTACGGCGACTGCACACTGGCCGGCGACGAGGGCGTAATGGCAATCTTGGTCGAACCGTCGATCTTGCGCGGAGCAGCGTACGAGCGTGCGCGGAGGATGCGGACCGTTCACCGCGACCAGCGAGACTTGCTTTGACTGCAATTGGCGGCCGTCCAAACGAGACAGAGCTCATGCGATGGCAGGCGGCCAGCCCTGCACGCATGTCGCCGGTGACTGTCGCCTGACTGTTGCTGGATGTTTCTGAAAGCGGACGGGCGGCGTGCACCTGTTGAGCACGACTGCGAGTCGCGCAAGAGCCGGCAGGGACGTAAGTTCGAGCGACATTGAGCGTCTGGAGCTCTGCACGGCGAGTCAGTAGGTTGCGAGAGTGGGAGGGCGTACGCGGTGGGACTTGCACGACATGTGGCTGTCGAGCGGGCACTGCTGCGCATGGTCCCCGGCAGGGGATAGCGCAGTTCGAGGTCCTGCCGCGGGAGAGGCGTCGACGCGTTCCGAGGCTGATTTGAGATGTCGTGCTGGGGGTCTAGATGCATGCTCACGCTCTGATCGACAGGCCGGGGCGGGTAACGTGTTGCCAGACTGCAGGCGCGCTGGGTTCTGGAATGGAGAGAACGAGCGGGTGACCACCGGTAAGTAGACGTTGAGACAAGAGTGACGGAAGGAGTGCTGACGTACTCGATGAGTTGTACAGGTGCGGCGATGGATGTAGTTTGGGTGCTTGACGCGCTTGCACGATTGACGTCGGACGACGAAGCGACGAAGCGGGAGGATGGTGGAGCGGACAAGAGTGCAGTCGGCGCGAGGCTCGAAGTACCACACAGCACGAGGATAGGTGTGCGGACGTACTCCCTGAGTCGCAGAGGAGGAGGGACATGATATGGCGAGTGCAGGGTGTTCAAGAGGGGTACGTCGCGTTCTTCGTCCATGAAAATGAGCTGTGTGCTCAGTGCTCACCCACGCTTCCTCCCGACGGCTGGCCGCTGCTGTCGCAGCACTCCTCCTGCACGCTTGACGAGACTGTCGGATGAGAGCGCAGTCGCTTTGAGGCAAGACCGAGAACGGAGACGGAGTACACAAGCAGCGAGCGAAGTGGCAGAGGAGAGAACGCACACGCGGCACAGAGAGAGGCAAGGACGGGCAAGATGGCCGCGAGCGCACGTCGACGGGCGCCACGCAGGCGACTCATCGACGCGGCAGCCAATCAGAGCTCTTGCGCACGGGGCGCCCTCTGCAGCCTTCGGGGCGTTCCTTGCTGCTGCTCTCTCGACCGCGACCGCCCCGCCCCCCGAGCGACGGCACGGACTGCTCGAAGCCTCACATCGTCCCCGAGTGTGGACACTCCCTTCACGAGCTGAGCTCTCTCTTGCCGCGCTTCTTGCTCCCGAGATCCTCCTGCTCTTCACTTCCTTTCCATCTGCTGCGTTTCTCCATACCCCCGTATCGACGGGGTAGCCTTGCGCTCTCCAACGCCGCGCGGCGTCGCGCAAGCTTTAGGGCCTCGAAACGGGCTTCTACCATATTTGGTAGTGACGCGTATATTGCGAGCGATGCACTGCTTTCGTATGCACTGCAATACCATGGAGTCTGGTATACGGTTTGCAGGGAGCCGTCGGTTGGCCGCGCCGTGCTCATCTCTGCAGGACTCCTCGCTAGTCGGCTTTGAAGCGCATCGTGCGGACGAAGCGAAGCCGTCGCTCCTCTTCGATTACTCTCTCCCATGCATTTCTCGAGTTCCATTCATATGATAGCTTTGCGGCCGTGTGAGAGCCACTGGACTCTCTTACTCTCGCAGACCTTCGGCTTCCCTGGCCGGACTTGCATGGTAATCCGCGTGTATCGCGTGGTGCCGTGCAAGCTCCAGGGCTGGAACCGTATATGGCAGTAGCGGTACATCTTACGAGCGAAGCGATAGCGGCCCTCTTCGCAACATGTTTTCAATACAGTGTCGAACGTTTATTCTGTTCATTCCATCTCTACGGCTATACGCGATGTTGACCTTGGTTGATTACTAGGCATGCTTCACCGCTGTCTATGGCCCACCGCCGGGCCCATCTCGTGCCGGCGGTGTTATCCGCAAGTCCAACCTTGGAGTCTGCGGAGTATGTAGGAGGCCGATGAAAGTGGGCGATGGCGACGGAGGCAAATCGAACAGTGCGTACATGCAGTCTCTGCTAATATAACCGGTGCTGAGATCCGTAGAATTGGCCGCCCTTACTGGAATGGGTGATCCTGCCGTACAGGCACTCTTCCCCGGACGCGACACACCCTCCTCTATGCGCTCGTTCAACGGTCACGGACACCCGCACGGACGTGGCGCGGTGCCTCAGAAGCCCTTCGATCCGACTGAGGACGACCCTGTCGAGCACAAGTCCGCCCATTCGCCGGAGCAATCGCACTACGTCGTTGCTCCCTCGATTCACGTCCAATCCGAGTTCGCATCCATTACGCGGACGTCGGATCCGAGTCAACCGCTGACATGTCTCGTCGTGGTCGAGCTCCCGGAAAACGGACTAACACTGTCCCCGGCTCCGTCATGCCCATGTCCGAGCCGTTCACGCCAACGCCGAAGAACACAAGCGTCTACCGCGACGGCAGCAACCACTCTGTACATTCTGGCCCTCACTCGAACGACTTCTCCATGTCGCCACAGTCCCAATACATCTCTGCCGACCGGCAGTCGCAGTCTGGCTCCCACCACATGTCCCCTTCGACATCTCATGACCCGCTCGTGACCTCACCATCGAGCGCGAGATCATCCAAGATGAGGACAACTCACCATTCAGCGCCATTACGGAGGACCTCAGGAACCGTATCATCGACTGGAAGGCCACCCTCTCTCCGGACTTGGGCCGCTCCAGATGTACGATCTTCTATCGGTACGGCGAGACGCGCTCGTGCGCGAGTTTTTCGTCTACCTGTTCAAGGAGGCGATCATCTGCGTTGTCGAGGAAAAGAAGCGGACCCTTGGCCGCCTCCTCTCCTCCGCGGGTGCGGCGTCCGCGTTCGGCGACGGCACAGGGTCCGGCTCTATCAGCGGCGGTAACTCGCAGCGTGGCGTCCTCCGCCTGAAGGGCCGCATCTACATCAGGCACATCCGGCATGTCACAGATACGTCCGTGTCTGGCGAGCTGAGTCTGACGATTGACATGGAGGACGAGCGGTTGGACTCGTTCATCCTGATATTCAAGGACCGGTCATCCTTGGAGACATGGAAGGCGCATATCCAGGCACTTGTCGCGCTCTACCAGCAAACGAGCGTACAAGCGCAGCAGCCACCATCACAAACTGACTATGGGCGGTCTCCGGATCTGGAGGAGTTCGGCGGGAGCGCAAAGGCGGCGCGGATGCTCAGCGACGAATTCGGCGGCAACCAGAAGGCGATGCGCATGCTCAGCGGGAGCACGACGAACACCACGGTCAGTACCGCCGATAGCTTGCTGAATGGATCAGCGCGGTCGACAGTGTCTTCTAACACGTCGTATGGTTCCGCTTCGCTCGGACCGCGTGCGGGCCTCCACCAGAAACTGTCTACGCTCGAGGAGGACGACGAGCTCAGCAGGTACTCGTCGCCGACACCGCTCGTGGCCCCGCACATGTCCACCGGCCGTCCAACTCGCTCACCCCGCTCCCTCATGCGCCTATGGACCTCATCCTCGTCATCTCCGTGCCCGGCCCGAACTCGACGCCGAGCACGGCTGCGCTCAAGATGCGCGTCATCAGGACGTCGCTGGACTTCATCCTCGCGTCGCTTGCGCCCAAGACCGCCTGAGCTTGGTTACGTTCGAGGTGGGCATTGGCGGAGAGTGCGGAGGACGCCGTTCCTGTCTGTCGGAAGGCGCCGAGCCGGCAGCGGTTGTCCAAGTTCATTGAGGACATCGGACGGCGGGAGGAGTTCGACGACGAGTTCCTCGTCAGGGTGTCGCAGGAGGACAAGACGGATGTCGTGACGGCTGTCAACAATGGTGAGTCGCAGTGACGTTTATGGGCGCCCTGTCTCGACTTTGGCTGATCGACGTCGTGCTAACTGCGTGGCATCACAGGGCTGGACATCGTGCTGCAGCGCAAGTCGCGGAACCCTGTCACGGGCTTCGTGCTTGTCAGCGACTCGTCAGACACGACGCGGCGGGCGCAGATGGACCTGGTGCTCGCGCGTGCCGAGGCTGCGAACGTTCCTATCCACTCGTTCGGCTATGGTCGGTCGCACGACCCGGCATCGCTCTGGCTCATGTCGAACCACACAAGCGGGACGTACACGTTCGTCAAGGACTGGTACGACCTCCGGGACTGCCTGGCGGGATGCATCGGTGGCATGATGTCCATTGCGATCATGAACATGAAGCTGCACCTGAAGATCGTGGACGGCAACCGATTTCGCATCCGGAAGATCTCTGGTGGCCCGCTTGCTATCCTCTCGTCGGACGGCCGCGATGTCGACGTCGAGCTCGGCGAACTCCGGTATGGGGAGCGTAAGGAGATGCTCGTCGAGCTGGAGCTGGACAACAGCGACGTCTCGCAGAGCCCCATTTCGCCCCAGAACGCGGTGTCGCCGCGCGCGCTGAACGCCACGGACGTCTTCAACCAACGCATGGGCCTCGACGCGCTCTCGATCGGCGATCTGCCCGACCTTGCGGAGGGCATGATGGACCGCATGATCGACGAGGTGCCTGTGTTCGAGGTCGACGGTTCGTTCTTCGACCCCAACGCGCAGAAGAACGTGTCGCGTCTGGCGCACCCTGTTCTGCTCACTGTCACCCTCCTCCCCAACACCGGCAGCCGGCCACGCACCCCAGCTGCGACGAGCGGCGGCTCGGACCCGGTCATCGTACGCCGGCGCATGGAGCTCCTTGCCTCGGACATGATCACGCGCATGCTCGTGCTGGTGTCGAGGCGGAACATGCCGCAGGCGCAGAAGCTGCTGAGCGAGACACGGCGGATCCTGCACACGGTGCTGCAGAACATCTCGCAGGCGCTGCCTCCGCCACAGCGGGATGGGAGCATCGCGGCGAGGAACCGCAAGGAGATGCTCGCGCTGTCGACCGTCCGTGCCATCCAGGCGATCATGCAGGACATGCAGATCCTGTCGGAGGCGCTGGACGAGCAGGCGGATACGTTTGCGCTCGACCAGCGGAACTTTGGCGCTCAGCAGGTGAGTTTCCGTCGTTGGTGTGGGTTGGCGTGCGTGCTGACTGAGTGTGCAGGCCAAGGTGCTCCGCGACCAGAAGAGCTGGAGTGGCCGGAGCGCGATCGAGCGTCTGTTCTGGACGATCGACAGCTCTATCGAGCTGGTGTCTCGAAGTACTGACTGGGTTGCGCGCGAGTGATTGCGCTCGCGCTCCGTTGCTGCTTCTATGTGTATCTATCTAACACTCTCGAACTCCCCTGCCCCGCCGTTTCCCTCGCGCGTCCCCCACACCCACGAAACTGTACACGCGTATCTTGTATCTGTTCACCTCGTCGCGTGTGGCCCTTCCCCTCCCTCGCTCTTGCATCTTTGCCCATCTTTCTCTCGGCTCGTCGTCTCCCTTCTCTCTTCCTCTCTGTACGGCTGTTTGTGTTCTAGTTTCCTGCTCCGCAGCCTGTTACCCCGTCTCGCTTTGACACCCCTGCCTCTCGTTTACCCGTGTCCCGTTCGATCGTTTGTCTTCCTCGCTTGTCTCGTACGGTATACCTTGCCGCGCGCCCTCGGATATCTGGATCAGGGCGGGGCTAATCGTCGTTGGTCACGACTGGGCGCGGCCGCGCTTTGGGCTGGCTGGCGGTCGAACATCGCCCGCGGTCGCGTCCGTCGTCGGTTTGTATTTCTGTTGTGTAATCGTAGATAGAAGATATGCAGATATGCACATGCCTTTCCTCTTCCTCTCTACTCACTGCCGCATCGATTCGTCATGTTTGCATGTCGTCGTCTATGACAGTGGTAGGGCTCCGTACTTACTGTACTCAGTAGTCCCACTATTTTCGTGGCAGGGACAGCAGTCAACATAGCCATCCGACCACGGCGCGAGCGCCGCGAGTGGAGCCGTGTTCAGGCATCAGCACGCTATCTCCTGCTATCTCGTAATCCCGAGATCAGGTCTTACCTGCGACTCCGAGGAGCCTGGAGAGACACTGCCAAGCAGTGAGTGATCCCGTCTCAACCTTTACACCCAAACAAATTCCGATAGTCGCAACATTGCCGACAGGGTCATTGCAAATGGCATGGACTGCCTGCCCGCAGTGGCATACTGTAAGCTCCGTCCTCCGTGCTGGCGACAAGGACTGATATATGACTCTTGAAGGACCTCCAAGACATCTGCATATGAAGAACATCCATGTCTCTACGCGAGGTTTCTCCATTGACGGTGCCCCTTGCCATCGTGCGTCGTTCGCTTCATCGTTGCGTTTGGTGAACTCACCTCTCTGTGGACAGATTGCGCACCAGGCGTTCCGTCGTTACGAGATCTACAGTGTCTCTGTCCATGCCTGCCTCTTCCTTGTCCCGCCTGCACTTGTTGCAGCGTACATCTCCTCGCAACCATACTGTTTATCGTCATTCCCAACTGCATTCGTCAATGCGCTGGCATCTTACGTCGCTGCGATTGTCGCGTCGACGATCATCTACCGACTCTCTCCGCTTCATCCACTTGCTCGATACCCCGGTCCTGTCTGGCGCAAAGTGTCCATGATAGGACCAGCCATACTGGCAAGCACTGGAAATCGTGCCAGGGCATTTGCAGACATGCATCGAAAGTATGGGGACATAGTCCGAAGTGGTGCGTCGCTTCGATTGTCGAGCTTCTGCCATTGCTGCTGATGAAAGGATCTCAGGACCGAATGAGCTGTCTATCGCCGATTCGTCACTTGTCGGACCCCTGCTGGGTGCTTCAGGTCTTCCGAAAGGACCAAGTAAGTTTCTTGGACTGACATAGACCACCTCGTGCTGCCAGGGTGACTAAATAATTACATTGGCAGACCACGTCGGTGCCTCGGTAACCCCCGAACACGTATCTATGGCAGGTATTCAGGATACACCCTACCATCTGCAGCGTCGACGACCGTGGAACCGCGGGCTCAACCAGAGCGCTCTGAAGGAATACGAACCTCTCATCGTCGATAGACTCCAGCTCCTTGTCCGACGTCTCCGAGAGCAATCTGGGACCATCGACCTCGGACTGTGGCTCAAGTACTTTGCGTAAGTCTCTCTTCGACTGATGCATCCCGGAGCGATATTGACGCAACCCGCCGGCTAGATACGACTTCATGTCTGACATGGCGTATGGATTCTTCGCTACTCCTTGGTTCATGAGCTTACGACCCATCTTGCAGGTTCGGTGGAGGATCCGAATTGTTGAAGGACGGCGACAAGAATAATGTCTGGGCCATCATCGAGGAAGGCATGATGTGCGCATGGGAGCTCGTTATGTTGATCCGCAGGAGCTCATATCTTCCTCAGCTTTGCGACGATACTTCACACTCTGCCGTGGCTGGGCGCGTACCTCTTCAAGCTTCCTGGCTCAGTCAAGCCTCTGCTTGCGATGCAGCAGACCACCGCACGGCTCGCTGAGGAGCGGTTCAAGAGAGGGTCGAAGACCCGAGATCTGTATTACTACCTTGTAAGTGGTCTTGACTGGTACAGAACAACCAGTACTGACACAGTGCGACAGAGCAACGAAGATCTTCCAGACAAGGCACCTCCGCCCTTGCGAGAGCTCGCGGACGATGGTGTCCTGGCAGTCGTTGCGGGCTCAGACACCGCTTCAGTGACCATGACAAGCGTGTTCTACCTGCTCTTAACGCACCCAGAGACTTATGTGAAGTTGCAAGGGGAAATCGATTCTCTGTACCTTCCTGGAGAGTCCAGCTCGGAGACGAAGCATCATCGTGAGATGCCCTACCTGCACGCAGTAATGTGAGGAAGCGTCTTCCCGTTCTGCTTCTACTCGACTAACGACCCCTATCGCAGAAACGAAGCCCTTCGGCTCTATCCACCGGTCCCTCTCGGTACCCAACGTCAAGTGCCTCACAATGCTTCCCCAGTCGTAATCGGTGCTGTGTACGTTCGTCTATATTCCTCAACGATCTGGCTCTGACAATACTGCAGTGAGATTCCTCCGGGCACGTCGGTGTACCTGCCCACGTTAGCACTCCATCGCGATCCCCGCAACTTCACCTTCCCGGAAAAGTTCTGGCCAGACCGCTGGCTCGTTGCGTCCGGTCAGCTGCGCTACGACGAGGCGCGACTCCCGTCCTCCGCATCTCACCTGAAGAAGGCAGACCTTCCGGAGTTCGTGCACAACGAGGCGGCGTTCACGCCGTTCTCCGCAGGACCGATGAACTGTCCCGGGAAGGGCTTGGCGATGCTGGAGATGCGCATGGTCATCGTCGAGCTGGTGAAGAACTTCGTGTTCAAGCTGCGGGATGGATGGGATCCGGCGACGTTCGAGAAGGAGTTCAAGGACTACTTCACTGCATCGCGGCCAGGATTGCCTGTCACCATGGAGCTGAGACAGTAGTCGTGTTCGTCACCAGCCACATCGTCACTTCTGCTTCGCTCAATTATATAACTATATGGGTAATCGTGACTAAATCACAAACTGTTCCTACTTGTTCCAGATTACATGATAATGTTATAGCAGTGCTAGTATGAGAGACGAGTCCGAGCATCGAACTGTTGTACAAAGGTCCATATGTTGCCGGGCCTTCTGCAGGCACCTGATGACTCATGGGGAAGGAGCCTCATGCAAGCTGAACATCCCAGCACCCGGGAGACCGGACCCCTCGCCCGTCTTTGAGCGATCGTCTCGACTTCTAGAGCTGCCCGCCATACCAGAAGCAGCACCTCTCTTCTTGACGGTCTTCCGCGAGGGCCCCGCACGCCCGTCCCCACCGGTTGTCTCGGACGGATCGCGCTTCCGCCGAGGACGCCGGATCGTGGGCGGATCTGGACTCTGAGCATGGTGGGAGCCCGGGAATGGGGGATGGGGATACGTCTGCCCTGTTCCGCTCGCAACGGGATACTGCTGCAAGCAGGAAATCAGGGCTCTGTGGATGGGAGGGATACGCATGACGAAGGGCCCAGGGAACATACCTGTGGGAATGCGGAGCTCATAGCTTGCGCTCCGAACGTGCCCGGAATATCTCCCATGTCTCCGGAGCCCTCAAAAGAAGGCCATGTAGGTGTTGCGCCCATGGGAGAAGGGCGGAGAGTTGGTGGGGCATGCGGGGATTGACGCCACTGACTCTGAGCGGCCGAAGGGAACTGCGGCCACCCATCACCGGTCGATGAACCTTGGGGTGTGCGAGTCTGCATAGCTCTATGATCTGGGATGAAGAACCCAGGGCCGAAGGCTCCATAAGTGACGGCGTCTGGGGATAGGGCGCTCGTATCGACGATGTAATACACTCCCGGTATCCTGTCGACTATGCGCACTGAGTCTACACTGTGCGGAAGCCTCCGTGGGTTGTGCGCAGGTGACCAGCCACTGTTTGCGGGAGCAATGGCTCTGACGATCCCCGACCCACCTGGGGGCCGGGGGCTTGCGGTACCGACAGAGAGCGCCTGGATGTTGCAGGCGATGGTATCGCGGAACTCGGCGGCGGAGGATTGAACGCAGGAGGGGAGAGCGGAGACGTCGCGGGGGCTTCGCTGGGTAGATAATAAGCCGGCGGAGGTTGTGAAGGCTGTGGGAATGCGGCATTGTACTGGGGATCCGCGTGGCGGGGTACATAATACAAAGGATCCCCATACGGTACAATGGGGAACGTATCTGCAGAGACGCTTGCAGACAGTGGGCCTGATAGTGACGCGCTGTGCCCCATGTTGGCTGGAAAAGACATGCCCGGAGTCGCACCACGCTGATGGAAGGTGTAGGTCGCGTTGATGGGCGGAACGAACGGGTCCGCGGATAGGGCGGCTGCTGTATCCGCCGTATCGTCTTCACGTGAGAGTTGATCGTGCTCTGCGGGAGTCTGTTCTTCTTCCAGCGACCACCGCGACGCGTTGTCGAGCATCTATGGGCACTGGTCAGTGAGGTGAGGACCGACGGGGGATGTAGCTGACCATGTTGCGGAAAGGCTCCATGCGGCGAGACAGGTTGTACTTATCCGTTGGCTTCACTTTGCTTGAATCCATAGCGTGAACAGCTCGGAGGGGGTGGAGAAGCAGGAGCAGGGAGGCGGATGTCGGCAGAGTAGGCACTTAAATGCGCCGCCGCTTGAGCGAGGGCCTCCGCCCCGTCCTCGCGGTATACCGATGAGTGCCATGATGCGCGATTAGACTGGTCTGCAGAAATTCAGAGCGCCCTCAGGAATGGCAAGGACGAGCACGGCGGAACAGGAGCCTTGGACAGATGTCATTCGGCCAAGGAGACGCGCTGATTTCGGCGACTCAGAATGTGCATTCCATGCTTCCAGGATCACAGACCAATTCCGAGGACAAGCTTCTTCCGGAAAGTGCCTGCAGCTGTGCCATGCTGCGGGCTGCTTCTTGGCCAGTAGCGTTGACGCTCCGGTATTCAAAACCCACGGGTATGGTGGACCGCTCAAGACGCTGAGAGCTTCCTTTGCACAGGCTGGAATGGAAGCACCTGTATGGGATCCAGCGAATAAACCTGATCGAGGAGAATGAGTCAGTCCCGTCGAATGCGTCGTGGCTGGGATGGTGGGCGCGGCTTCTGGGGATATGAGCGGCACACTCGTACCAGGTCCGCCGAAGTCTCTTACGTAGCATGGACGGCTGCAAGGCAGCGCACATAGCTCGCTAACCTGCCGGACGGACCACACCATGATCTGGTGGCGCATTCAGCACATAGTAACAGTAGGCCAGTAGCTGCGGTAGTATACCTTTTCCGGCCGTCGAAAACTTGTCGACACTCCCCTGCATGAGCAGATTGCACCTATGCTCTCGCGTCTTGGAACCTCTGCCGAGCGTCCACGGAGACTTCGGAGTTTCGTGATTGCGGGTCCTATGGACGTGCATTGTGAGCCTCACGCAGAGGAAACGGTCTGTCTAGTTTCGTCGACGATACCGTACCTATCCAGCTGTGAGTCCATGCGGTAGATCACCATTGGCCACCTCAACCCGTTCGTTGGTACTTGATCTGCCGGGATGATGACGATACTTCGTTCGAAAAGGATGGCCATACTAGAGACCAATTTGAACGTGCGCAGCAGCAGCCACTCGATAGTTACGAGTATACCACGCGAGAGTGAGGGAGGTAAAACGAGGCAGGACCTGGAGCCTCAGGCTGGAGGACATACTTATGATGGTGAAGGATCGAGAGCAAGATCTTGCCAGCGCTTTTCCCACACGCAGCGGTCTCAGCCTAGGTCCCAGCTGGTCCGGACGCCCATGTGCATGTCTCCTCCGACAACCTCCTATGCCCACACCAGATTTCGTTTCGGGAAGCGCATTCGCCTGCAATTCTCGATACTTCTCAATTCGCAACTTCGCTGCCATGGTCGACGTTGAACATACGGAGTCCGGACTCGCCGGAGACTGTGCCTGCGCCTGCGAGTGCGCCCATGAGTTGCAACCCCGCAAACACTTCTCGAACGGCTCTAGATCTATGCCCGCTCGGTACTTGTTTGAGGAACGCTGAAACACGCTTCTTGAAGCCTTGAGCTAGACAATGGGTGTACTCGGGGGGTCGCAAGGAGAGATCGGTTTGATAATGCGGGTTCTATGTGGTCAGTGGTCTTGGGCAAGCCGCTTCGTACTCGGCTGGTGAGTTCTCTATATCGATATCTCTGCTGCTAGCTGAGTTCACGGTTCAGGCTTGCGACAGGTGGTGTTGTGACTGCTTTCACTACATGTGAACCTATTTCCCGGCCCTTCTTGCTCATCATCGCTCATGGAGATCCTTCCTTCGATCTGGTTGGGGATCCCACATCTCACCTCGCCAGCATGTCAGACGCCTCGTTCTAACAGAATCTGACCTGCCGACGGGTTCTCTCAGGTCTCTTCGTGCCAGTTTGTGCCTCGCTCTGGACCATGGGAACACCGGATCTTCAAGCTTCTCTGGGTGTGGCGCAGAAGCTGAACGTTCTCGTAGCGCGTTGCGCCCGGCTTAAACAGTACGTATCCCTTCCCGCGGACGCCACGGGTGTATCTCCGGTAAATGCGGTCTTCCGTCTTCCAGGTCGGATCTGCCTGACTACTTATATGATCTCATGTAGGTGCGCGAACCCAGTAGATCGTGTCGCAAAGCAGCGACGATAGCTGGGACGAAAAGGGTGAAGAGTCCTTATCAGCTATCGTCGCTGTTTTGCGACGATCGGACACGATCCACTGACCACGACACGTCCGACATAGCGCCGTTGCAGTATGTTGCGTGTGCCTATTGTTTGTGCACCCGCCGCATTGAGATTCACTTGGGATGACAATTGGAGTCGCCTGATGAGAACACGCAGTGAGCACGGCGCCGGCCGGAAACAATAAGATGAGGTCGCAAACAATTGAGGCACAGTCACCCTCTCGCTACAGGACCATGTCAGTGCTCGCTCACACTGTGTCTTCCGTCGGACAACGGCCACCTTGCGTCGGCTCGTTGGTGGAGGCTTATAAGGCGCGTACTCCTGCATGGAGCTTGACATTCGCCCTCTATATGCTGTCTATATGTTCACACAACAACCCTCTGCCTACCGCTAGCCCGCCGGTGTCGCTTGCTAACGGTGCCGCAAGCGTTGCCGACGGTAACGAAATGACGGCCTGCTGAACAGTCCCGCACTCTTTGCCTCAGCACACGGATAATCCGCTGACACACAAAGCATCACTAGTGCAGATATACTCAAGGGCGGCTGAGCATGGGTGTTGAGCGATGCGCTGTCGTGAGTCCACTGCAATTTGTGACGTATTTGGCACTTCAAGACTAACCTCCATTGAAGGTCATACCGTTCCTAACGAGAGATCTTCCGTCCTCTCGGGCGCAGGCATCGCCCACGAGTTGCGACCACGGCCGAGCAGCTTACAACTTGAATGGTGTTATGCCCCTTCCAAAGTCGTCGCATTTATAGTTTACGGGCAAACATTGACGGTTGCGAAAAGAAGGTCGTTGAGTGCTCCTGCATGGTATGAGAGCCCAGTACTCAGTACTCAGTTGTCGCACGGTGCTATGCTATGAGTTATTTAAGCGGCAGTACGTTTAACTGACTCATAGCCTCGCATCCGTTCGCCGACGGTACATACATGGCACATGCTTATAAAGTTATAGAATACCAGGCAATGACGTGTCCATTCCCAGATCATCGCACGTTGAATGACTACTGCATATTTGGGGCGAGCTCGCCCTGCAGTCCTTCGACGTCGAAACAGGTAAGAACCGAAGCGATTATGATGCTTATGATGACTCCTAGCAGATTGAAGCTCAGGATACATAACGCCTACAGAAGTGTGCACCCTACAGAAGGCGCAACCGAGATATGAGTTATTAGCGACAGTGAAACAACCGTCAATCACAGTGATTCAATCAGTACCAGCGAGGTATGCCACGGCACTCTCCCAACTGGGAGAATTGCGATCGTGATGGCCCTCTCTGGTATTGCTGCTCGGAGATGGTTGAAGAGGTATCAACGCCATCAGACCCGGTGAGATCGTCCACAATGCCTTCAGGCCCCGGAGTTCCTAGCCGACCGGCATGTCCAAGGTGCGCGATCGCGCGATCGCCCGAGGCGGTTGGTCTCCCCTAGCGCAAACTTCGAATCCACTAAACATGGCTTCGACGAGCTGCGTGAGGGCTGTGGACAGCCGTTCAAACATCTGCGAAGACTCGGTGTCTCCCACAGCAGGCTGTAGCTCAGATGCGTGAAACATGTCTTCGGAAGCAAGGGCGTCGTGGACTTCCGACGTGGACGCAACGTCGTACATGAGATTCACGCCGTGAGGAAGTCCATCAGCGAGGAGTCCACTGGGAATGTCGTCAGAGGGTGTCGTGAGGCATAAAACATGTGTATGCCCATGCCTAAACCCTAACCGTGACACGTCAGATGCGACGCCGTGTGCCATTCTGGCCGACAGTGGGGCCATGTCGCCGACATCGTGAATTCGACTAGTAGGGGCGCGGTGTGGCACGAAGGTGTCGTCGTTACAGTATTCCGGGGTGGGAGCAGCGACGTAAGGAGAGGACGGCTGTCCGACGGATCGATAGCAGGCATCCTTTGGGACAGCGAGAACAGTGGCAGGGACACAGCCCTCGAAAACTCCGAGACCAGTGATGGGCAAGGTGAGGAAGGTGTCGGTAGGCGTAGCCAGCCCCACGGAGTCCACGCTCGAATTCCAGGTGGGTGACCCGACGTGCTGACCATAGCTGCGATGCGTGAGCGGCGGACCGGTGCCTTCGCGACTCGCACTGAAGCCCTGCTCGGTTGACGCGATCATGGGATCGTCGCTGTGACTGGACCCGTGCGCGGATGATTGTCTTCTGCCAGGGAAGGTGCCAGAAGGCACCACCATCCCGATGGACGACGGAGGAGCGAGCGACAGAGCGGGTCCCGCGGGGGAAGGTGTACGTGTGGACGTGAGATACTCATCTGAAGACTCGTAGTACTCCACGTTCCAGGAGGGCGGATTCACTGATGAACCGTGCGGGGAGATCGATGGGTAAGTCTGAGGAACCGCGGAGTTGCGCAGAGTCTCAGGAGACGACCTGTAGTGCGCTGACGTAGATGACTGCCTGTGACCCGCCGTGTACCGCTGCCACTCTGGATCCGTCGGAATCGGGGGAAAATGGTGGGCTTGCTCACCGTGTTGAACTCCAGTAGGCCATGAAGGCAAAGTTGTGCGTGCAAGGGAGCCAGGTATGGGAGTGCATTGTCTTCCGAGTTGGACTGCGTGGTTGCTGGTACGGTCAAACGACGTCGGTCCTGGTGCCCTCGTTGATCCCTGAGTTCGACTTCCATCAACAGCCGTCATTAGCAACAGGACGATATCCGGCTTACCAGATGGTCATGGCCATACGAGATGGAGACAGCGGAAGTGGACGGACGGGGGCGTTCAACAGTGGCGGCGGCAATTGATTGTGACGAAGGTCGAGACAAGGGAGGTTGGTTTGCTCGAGACGTATGCTTTCGACGGGACGTTATATTTCGGACACCCCACAGTGCGAACTATATCGGCCTGATGTGTGAGCCACCCAAACGACCAAAGCAGAAGACACCACTTACAAGTTGTTCCTTCTGCTCGATGTTATCGAACCTTTCCGGTATCTTGTTCTTGGATCCATTTGTATTCTGCCGCTTACCAGATCTCTACCGCGCGAATATAAGCCACAAAGTATGCGTAGATGCGTTGACTGCCTCGGCGACGTACCTTTGTCGTTTCAACAGCGGGCGGCAACGACTTAGGCGCCTCGTTCTTCTGTCCAGAGCTACTGCGGGGCCGTTTGTCGGCAACTGCCTTCTTCTTCGCGGGTGCTTGGTTGGTTATCATGCTGGAGGTGGTGACCTTACGGCAGGAGACGGGCGGAAAGTACAAGGGCAGACGTCGTGGCGGGAGAGGACAAGGGAGTGTCCTTGTCTAGCTTCCGCACCGAGGCTTATGCACCCGACGCCGTGTCGTTGTTTGGAAGGAGTACTCAGACCTGGGAATTGTTGCGCCCTCCGCCGAGGTCTCCTACGGAATCCTACCCGATGTTGTGCCATGACTCGTGCCTGCCCCAATTCGACGTGGACCCGTGCACAGGAATTCACAATTACCGCGGTTATCCGAGACAGAAGACGCGTCCTCGCGGCTGGAACTTGGTGCCAGGCTACCGGGACAGATACCAGGGCGCTGGGCGCCCAGGACCTGTCGGATACAGCGATGTGGCACTGAATGGTCGGTGGAAGCACGGTCCTGCTGCCTGGACGTCTCCTCGAAGCAGGGAGGGCCGTCAGCAACACGCGGCAGGTTCCCTCAAACACGGGTCAGGCTCCTCATGTAGGCGGTGGCATTCGCGGCGGAACGTCTGATAGGTTCCCGGCCATCCGGAGGACGCTGTGCCCCGAAGAGACAGCCGTCAACGCTTTGGCCAGTGAAGCGGCTGGAACATCTGGATGTCACGAAATAGGAAGCTTCCTAACGAATTCATGTCAGGACCGCAGTAGCAGGCAACACGCGCTGTAGCCTTCGGAGGGCGATGAAAAGCTCAGGTGGGGCCCGCGCCATGCTCCGGACGCCTTCGCACTAGGAAGAGACTATCGCGAGATCTGACGAATCCATCAAGTACACGGTCCACGAAGTCTAGGGGCTCTGTGTCCGGTGGACGATGGACCGCTGGACCCTCCCGGGTCGCTTTGACCTGGGGCGATGTTGCAGAGCGTGATGGAGCATCGGGGCGTCGCTGCTTCTAGCTTTATATGCCTTGGAGCCGACAGCATGGATAGGACTCACCAAACAAATATTTCTGACAATTCATGCCCGTTACACCATTGCGTTATGCTTGGTAGCCCACAAATATTGACATGCGACATCACGGAGGTGACGGGGGAGCGGAGGAAACGTCGTAAGTGGGAGCTGCCGACCGTGTCACTGTGCGTCACAGTTGTAGCAAGGCTCAAATGTCGTAACAACAACAAAGACGGCGACATTATGCGCGGACGGACGGAGGAAGGCGACGTCACAACGGCCTTGTTATGCGTTACTAAACGACCTCTCCCTTGTTTCCCTACGAACAAAGCAAGAAGATGCGTCAGCCATGTATCAAAAGAAAGCATACCGAGCTCACCAGCTACGTGAATCCAGCGGTATCGACGCATGAGAGGTGGTAGTTGAGGAGGAAGAGACGAGCGGCGCCCATAAGCGCCTGGGAGCGAAAGTAACCTCGAACAACGATTGCCATTTACGGACAACTCCTGATAGGCGCCTACGCCTTGGACCGAGTGCGGGCCGCACAGTGCACGAACTCCTCCTCGTCCTCGACCCGAAGGTCATCCCTACCTATGCTCTCGGCTAACAAGCATGCGTTGAGGCTTGCAAGACACGCTCGACATGTACGCTGCACGCCGAGCCGTGCGGCGAGCACCGTCGTTCCGCAGGAGACCGACATCGTCATCGTCGGCGGAGGACCCGCAGGGCTCGCGCTCGCAAGCGCGCTCAGTGAGTACCGTTGTTTCGTGATAGCCCGTGCATGTGTTTCAAACTTGCCGCAGGCTCGCATTTAACTATTCGCAATGCGCTGAAAGTGTCGTTGGTCGAGGCCAGCGACCTGGACAAAGTGCGCGGATGGACCCCTCCGCTGGGCACATTCTCGAACCGCGTCAGCTCGATCACGAACGCGTCGCAAGCATTCCTGGGAGGTGCGCAGGGCTATGCTGTGTGTCTTTGCGTGGAGGATGCTCAAGGCTGGGTGAAGAGATTGGTGCGTGGGCGCACGTTGAGGAAGGGCGTACATGTCCCATGGAAGAAATTCAGGTGAGTATTCGTTGGCATCTCCCCATCTTCTTCGGTTGTGTTCGGCTACGAGTTACTTGGTTGAGCGGTCAGAGGAAAGACTTCTATGGCCGCCATGGGCAGAGGCGGCTGTCAGTGCGAATTGCGTTGCTGCTGCTCAGTAGCACTAGAGCAGGTCCCTTGGGTCGCCGAGATTACATCACCAGCTCTATCGATTGCTGAACCTGCCGCATCATTGGACTTGCACAGTCAGCGTTGCGGCAGGCCCCTGCGTGTTGTCTGTCAGAAGTCACCGCAGGGCCTACGTCCCGCCGAATGTAACGCGAGGCCCCTCTTGTCGTAGAACGGCATTATTCTCCCTACTCCCTATTGTCAAATGCTCTGTCTAACTGTAATCTATCAGGTCTGGGATGGCCTCTCGGACGCGCGGGTGACATTCTCCATACAAGACACACTTGCCTCTCATCTACCCGGCATAGAGTCGCAACCTCAAATGGCGCGGCTTACGGAGAACCTTAATCTCCAGCGGGCGCTCCTCCGCCACCTCGACAGTACGTCTGCTGTCGATTTGCTCGACAAGGTGAAGGTGCAGTCCATTCAGCGGGAAGAACGTGAGGGTGGTGGGTGGCCGCTTGTCCATCTTTCTGATGGCCGAGTGCTGCGCGCACGACTTCTGGTGAGTCCTCCGTGCTATCTGCGTTGGTAAGGTGCTGACCGCATTCCAGGTCGGTGCGGATGGGTTCAATTCTCCGGTGCGCGCTTACGCTGGGATCCAATCATACGGGTGGGCGTATGACACGACAGCTATCGTCGCCACCATGTTCCACCACCCGCGAACCTCGTTCCAGACGCCCAACACCACTGCGTACCAAAGGTTCCTTCCCACCGGGCCCATCGCGTTTTTGCCGTTATCGCCCACCACATCTTCTCTCGTCTGGTCGACGAAGCCGCATCTGGCTAAGGCGCTCCTGTCCTCTGAACTGGGCGTGCTCGCCAGCATGATCAACGCCGCGTTCCGACTTCCGGACGTGTCTCTCAGATACCTCCACAATCTGATTATGGACTCTGTGAACAGCGGATCTCCGCTGAGCACACAGCAGCTGCGCGAAGAGATCTCCTGGCGCGAACGTTCGCATAACATCGATTCGCGCTCAGCGTATTCCCTCGCTGCGGACACTACGGGCGTACCTCCGGAAGACGCGGACGCCCTTCCACCGTTAGTGACGGACATCCAGCCTGGGTCTGCTGCCTCGTTCCCTCTGAGGTTCAACCATGCGGACGAGTACATCGGTGATGGCGCCGGCGCTCGTACTGTTCTCGTGGGGGACGCTGCGCACACCATCCACCCTCTGGCCGGTCAGGGGCTCAACATGGGCCTGGGCGACGTCGAGGCGCTGTTCAATTGCATCCAGAAGGCCGTGTACAACGGCGGTGACATTGGTAAGTTGGCTCTCAGAGGCTCACGAACGCGGACTCACTTCTCGCAATAGGTTCGAGGACGGCGCTGCTTCCCTACGCCCGCCAGCGCTACTTCGAAAACCACAAGATCATGGCCGCGTGCGACAAGCTGCACAAGCTATACTCGCTCACCGCAGAGCCCATCGTATGGGCACGTTCGGTCGGCGTGGAGGTGCTGAACGAACTTGACTCCGTCAAGGCGGCCTTGATGCTGAACGCGGGAAGCCAGAGCTTCCGTCGCGGGCCGTCCAGGACCCAGCTTGGTGCTAGCTTTGCCGCTGATGGTGTGGAGAGCCTGGCGAGGACCATGAGCGCGGTGAGAACGTTGTCGGAGGGTCTTGGGAACATGGTTGGTGCCGGGGCACAGAGGCTGTTGAAGGGTCTCTCGGATTCGCAACGACCATAAATCACCTCGAAGTCTAGTCACAGCATCTAGATTGTGTAGTAGCTATGATCAACGATTCACTCTCCGTTGCGCTCGAGACCGCTCAAGGAATAGCGGAAAAACCTCGCTGTAATCTCGTTAGCGCGGACGGGGCGCGTTGCCAACTGGGGACGCGCTATTTGTGCTTATTGACGCGTCTCGGCAAAGTAAGTGAGCTATACTAGGAACGCCATACTTACACCACGTCAGTAACTGCGGCCTTACACGTCCTTGCCTCCTCCCAGCTACTCCCAGATCTACGCTCATTTACCTGTCCTTCTCGCCATGGGTTCTGCACAGAGCTACATTCCCCTCGCCACCGTCGTCGTCGCCGGTGCCGCCGCGTACGGCTACGCCCAGCTCAACAAGCCCGCGCCCGTGTCCCAGGGCCCATCCACATCAACTGCATCTTCATCATCCTCCAAGAAGCAGAAGCAGAAGAAGAAGGCTGGTGCGAGCGCGGGTGCAGGCTCAGGTGCAAGCACGAAGGAGGACGTGCCTGCAGAGCCGAGCGTGGTGGCATTCCCCCCTGTCGTCCCTGGGGACTTCGAAGCCGCGTCGGCGGCACCCTCCGACCCCGCGGACAGGCCAGCAGCAGCGGGGAAGCCGAAGAAGAAGAAGAAGGCCAAGAAGGCGAGTCCTGTCCCTATCGACGCACAGTCCGACTCGTCCGCCACCGCGCCCGAGTCCTCCGCTGCGCGCAAGCCCAAGAAGTCCGCGACACCGAGGCCGGCTGCGCTCGACGACGACGGCTGGACGAGGGTGGAGACGAAGAAGAAGGGCGAAAGGGAAACGGCGAAGGCGGGCGCACCTGCGGGCGAGGGGCGGCCTCAGCTCGAGGTGTCGACGAGCGACGCGGGGATCACCACGTCGGCGACGGGCAATTCGTCCCCTGTGACCGAACGAACGGAGGACGAGTCGGCTCTCGCGGATAACCGGCGGACGCTGGCGGAGCGGTTGCTGCCCAAGCCGCGGAAGACGGGTGTCGAAGAGTGCGTCTCGTTCAGCTCGGTTGTGTTGCTTGTGTTGACGTAGTGACGGTAGCTTGCTTGAAGAGCCCGACTACCCCCAGCTCGCGCGTGTCATGCGCATTAAGCCGCGGGCAGACGAGCAGCCGGCGGCGGGCTTCTCTTGGGCTGATTACGAGGACGTCGATTCCTCGCGCGGGACTGCGGATGATGCGGACGGGGAGGATGATGGCGGGTGGGGAGTCGTGAAGAGTCGCGGGCGACCAAGTGAGTGGAACTTCTGATCGTCATCTCTGCCCAACGCATCATCACCATCGCTGTCCCGCTGCATACCGGATACTGACATTTCCACGTATCCGCAGAAGCGAACAAGACACCCTCGCAGCAGACCCCGACGACGCAAAAGGCTCCGGAGACGCTCACGAAGAAGCAGCGACAGCACGCTGCGCGCCGTGAGGCCGAGAAGGCGGCCAAGGCGGAGGCGGAGGCGCAGCGGCTCGCCGCGCTCGCGAAGCACAAGCGCGAGCTCGAGCGTGAGCGGATGGCGGAGCAGGCGAAGACGTCCAAGAAGACGACGGGTGGCGGCATGTCCGCCTACGTCGACGAGAACGGCAAGCTTGTTTGGCAATGATGTTCTGGAAGTGTCGGGGACTCCGTCTGGTTACGATCTGTGCGCCAAGGACGACACACAGGAAGAAGAGCTGAAGGAGAGGATGGGGTATGGTCCGGGGAGAGGTATCATAAGCTCATCGAGAAGCTGCCTTGTCGCCCTGGTTGTCCGCCTTCGAAGTGATTGCATATTGCATATATACCATCGTTTGTTACCGTATTTACGTGTTGCTTTTGGGACTTTGAGCACAGAAGTTACCTATCCGCTTGTATCTAGTACATCCGAGTCGCTAATAATCCATGCTATGCTATGCGCCTTGAGCTCGCATACACATTCCGACGAGATATATGACTCTAGCTGTCCCTACACTTGATGCTGCCCTCAATGCCAGTAAGTGAGTAGCTCAGGATCTGCCACTGCCATGAAGCTTCGCCGGTGCTGCGGTTACTGGCCTGCTAGCGCCCAATATTTTGCCATATATGGAGATTGTTGTTGGTTACTTTTTGTTCTTATAGGCGCTCGTCGTCTCTTTCCCTCGACTACCACTCTTATGCACAGACATCGCTAAGTACACACAGCTGGTGAGTCTATCCTGCATCATCTTGACGCTGAGTAACAATTTTTCTCGCTTTGTCCGTAAGGAAAGAAGGGAGAGCCAGGCGAACTTGAAGGTTGTCTAGTAACGCAAAACAAGGGCTGTTGTGACGTCGCCTTCAAGCTCGTGCGTCCGTTCACGTACAATGTCGCGCTCTCTCGCCATATTTGTTCTGGGACAATGACTGGGCCTTGTTGCGACTGTGGTGCACCGTTGCCTGGTTGGTCGCTCACACGCTGTGTCCTCCGGTTGCCCGTCACGTACGTGACCAGCTCCGAGGTACCTTGTGTCCTCAGCTTCCCCGTCACCTACATGACCCATTCTGTCGCACTTTTCTGGCCATAACAAGCATCCGGAGGCTAGTAACGCGCATATTATACCGCACAATATCATTAGGTGAGTCTTATCCGTGTTTTCGGTTCCAAAGCTAGAAGAAGCGACGCCATGCTTCTCAATCATGGTCTGCGCATCGCCCCCAGGTCCCACACTCGGAAGAATCCAGCGGTCCACTGTCCGCCGGACATAAAGCCCCTGTCCGTGCTTTCATCGGGCACATATGATGTCGCGCGAGCCTGTTGTTAGCTCGAGAAGGCGTCCGGAGCATGACGCTGACCCAAAGCCTTCATCGCCCCAGATATCCTGCCGCTGCGGTCCTGACGTGCATCCGTCAGAGAACGTCTCGTTCTGTGCCATCGAAAACATTTCAGCCGTTCCAATAGCCAAAGCGTTGGTGGCTGCCTCATTTGGGACATGCTGTCCTCCGATTCTCTGGGAAGTCATCAGATGTTCCGCCACGAACAAACCCACCTGCGGTATCGGGAACACAACTCGCGTTCCAGGGCACTTGCCGCGTGTACCCGCGCCCGCCCTGCTATTGTGGGGATGTAGAAGCAGCCGGATCGTGCTTCCACCGCCGAAGTAGAGCCATCAGTGCTCTATCCGACAGGTTCTGGGGGTCCAGCGCCCTGGTATGTGTTCCGATGATCTGGTACCAAGTGTCAGCCGCACGGACGCGTCTTTGACCTCGGAACTTGGCGATAGATGCGATTCCTGTGCATAGGTCCACGACAAAATCGGGCAGACACGAGTCATAGCGCTGCACGGGGCAGAATCGGGCAGGCAGCCTCGGCGGAGGGCGCAACACTTCCCAGGCCCTCCTTCCAAATAGTCGTAAAGCGTCGTGCACTTAAGCCTCGGCGCGGGAGGCCATACAAGGGCATCCTTGTTCTCCTCCTCCCCGTTCCATCCGCTCGTCTCCAAGCCACCCGTACACAACGACAACGTGCGCTTCTTCGACAATGACACGAACCCACAACAAGGGCCACGGCGAAGGCGCACCGCCACACAAGCAAACGTCCTCGACGAAGGCCGCTCATCCTGCCGACCTTGCCAAGTCCAAGGTATGTTCTCCCTGCACGGTATTCGGTCCTAGTGCTGACGCGCTACTTGTCCTTTCAGAAGAGTCCCAGGCAGAAGTCGAAGGGTTTCCGTGATAGGATCCCCATCGCACTAAAGGGAATTCCTCGTGGACATGTAAGTACTCCCCGGCGGTCACATCTATCTCTGCCGTTGATATTGTTTCCTGCATCTAGTTTCCCGTCTGGGGCGGGAAAGGCATCGCAGGTCATCACACTCCCTTCGCCCTGTTCGCTCAGGCAACTCCGGTCACCCCAGATTTTCATGCTCCCGAGCTTCAGACAGCCGCCTCGCCTGCCTCGCATCTCTCGCAAGATATCCATGGCGGCCGTTTACCCACTGATTCACCCGGAGAAGAGGTTCGTGACGCTGTTGCGCGTTGACTATCCTTGATTTGCTGACGTGCGGGTGTAGTTGCATGCTCTACTGGCTGGAGTATCCCCCGCGTCCGCTGACGCCACTGAGTTGAACAATCAGGGCGAGTCAGCCAATGTTTCGCCCTTCGTCAACAATCCGTCTCTCCCCATGTCGCAATGCGGCTATCCGTCCCCATCGGAGAGTTCCGGCATGGATCCGGAGGAACCCTACACGCCCATTGATGATGTGGCGCAGATGCCACTGTTGCACACCGCGACTACATATAACGTCCTCCCCTCTCCAGCGGACAACGTCTCTGGCACCTCCCTTCAAGGACCAAATCCCCCGTTCGCCTCTCAGACCTACGCAGCGGCAGCGGCGTACCATGATTCGACGCCGCAGGTCCCACTCGGGCAGCCGGGGCAGTCGCCCTTCAGCTTCCATGGGTACGTCTGTCCATCTCCCCCGCAACACTGCTTCACGCAGGACGCACCTGCCCCCGTCTACAACGACGGGATTGCTGGGCAGTCGGGTGTCGGCTCCCGGGATGTTGCGACGAACACACTTGGACTGGATCGTTGGCACGACGAGGTCAACGAGTCCTCTGGATACTTCGTGATGGCGCCAGGCCACGTTGGATACCCGGTCCTGACTCGCAACTTTCCCCACACCCCGGTTAGTGGCCTGCAGCACGGCTACGACGCGTCGTCGGTCGCCTCTGCTTCAAGTCGGGGAACCTATCCGTCTCCCGGTCTCGGAGACGCCCCGTGTACCCATGAGCCACCGTATTTTGCGGGAGAACAATATGCGCAGATGTTCCCAGTCCCGTCTGCGCAGCTTGTCTCATACGCCAATGAGTTTGATCCAGGACATCATCCCGTCGGAGGCGCCTTCGAGCCCTCGACGCACATGCCCGCATACTCTGGGCAATCCCCGGTGCGAGGAACTTCGGAGCTCGAGGACGTCGGGGACGATCTTGTCGGGTCCCTTCGCCAGTTCGGTAGCCACCTCGTCGTCTCTCCCTCCCTCGGATATGAGCTTGACCTTCCATCGCCGACGCATATGGATCCTGGGACCGAACTAGACACGGACGATCTTGACAGACTCCTTGCCTGGGTGCAACATACCCTCGAAGTGTCCCCGGATATCGACTTCAGTCATTTGTCGCTTCCTTCAGTACATGCTGGTGGTGGCTACCCGACGCCGGATGGGGAGCTCTTCCCCGCTCTCCCTTGACCACGTCTTATTTCCGCTCGTTAACTCATACTACTCGCGACCATGGCTTCGGAGGAGGTTCGTCTCTTCCTCGAGAACAGGGGCTCGTGTTCATGAGCCCCTGCGTGTCTTTAGTAATAGCAGCCTGCTACCGAAAGCTTCGAACGAACAATGTATCAGATGTATTGGCCCGCAAATCCGCGAACAATTATATGGAGTGCAGTTCTTCACAGAGACACGGGCACAATCGAGACATCTTGCGGTGAATTATCGATCTAGCTCATCCTTTGTGCTAACACGCGATGTGGTTGGATAAGAGGAATGATGGTAGATGAAAACTGGCTTGCCATGAGCCTGCATGAAGTCCTGATCACTTTGTTTGGGCTACGCCACGGCCGGCCGGCCGGGCGATGGAAGGAATTGGAGAGACGACTCGGCTCAGTCGGACAGTACCATCACAGTGGCTGAGGATTAGCTCTGCTGACTTGCTATGAGCCTACATAGAAAACGGTCCGCTTTCTATGTTAACTCATAGCACGGCAGTCCTGAATCTCATCCAAGTATGTAAGTTTGTACAGCCGACTTCAAGTTGACAGTGAAGGTGTCTCGACTTACCATCATAAAGGGAGTACGTAGAAGGGAAGTGACTTGCTATGAGCCTACATAGAAGATATCTCGCTTCTATGTTAACTCATAGCACGGCAGTACTCCTCACCCTCATAGGAATATGTGAGTTTGTACAGCCGACTTGACATTGCAGGCGTCACCACCATAGAGAGTGTGTGTAGATAGGGATTAACTTGCTATGAGCCTACATAGAAGACATTCCGCTCCTATGTTAACTCATAGCAGGGCAGTCCTAACTCTATTCGGGCTGAACACGATGCAAGAACGGAAGTATGTATAGTGAGTTAACAGCGGAGACCACGGTATCACTACGAATGACGCGCTACCAGTCTGAATCACTTACCGGATTGCTGAGTACAAGTTACAACCGCAACAAGGGGGACAAGGAGGGTCAACGAAGCGGGAGGGAGAATGATATGGATCGCTCGACCATCGGCGCCCTTTAGTACTTGCCAGCTGTTGGAAATTAGGGCGACGACAATAAGACTGAGCACGTATGGCGGCCTGTGCTGCGACGATGGCCACGGGCTACTGGAGAGTCGCCACCGCAATTGTTTAGAGCTCCTCCGCACTGTGATGTCGATGAGCAACCGGTACACGTGGATAGGCTGAAACATATGGCGTATGAACCTTGACGTTGGTTATGAAGCTCCGCGTGATCTTGACTGCACGCAACAGGCTGCAACAGGTCATAGAAGTTCTTCTGCGGATGAGACCTTATGAGAACAGATGAGAACCCACTGTCGCAGCGCGTCTCCTGAACTTCATATCCCTGCCTTCGCATAGGTATACTGCCGTTAGCACGATGGTTGGCAACCGCGCCGCTAATTGTCTTCGGGAGTACGACGTCATTATTGTTGGTCCCGACCAGCTGGATACAGGGCGTGCAAGGGCGGGCGACGATTGTTCTCGGTCTCCATGAGATGCGAGTGAAACAATAAGCACACGCACGGGTACTAAACATGAGGCAATTAGGATATTCCCGTGTCATTTCGACAAACCGCGGTAGTCATTCTCGAAGAATCGGGTGAGGCATCATAGCAAGACGAGCTCGATGAACGCATCGAGGAGAGCAGGAAGCCAGGACCCCCGATAGTACGGTCAACAGTCTGGTCCCGACCGGCGAGAGGTCACTCAGGTTTTGGTCCGCACACCAAATATCCTCTTTAGGCCGGTTTTGGTCCGCAAAATGGGCGCCTAAGCGGGTTTGGGGTCACGTGGACACTCCATCTGAGCGCTATTTACTATATTAGGCAGCTGGTCCGCACCTGGTACCAGACTGTGGACCCCCGAAGGGGTTGGTTTAGGTCCGCCATGGGACCAGAGTCCACACCTCCAAGCCCCCTAGGTTTTGGTCCGCACACGGCCCAGGGTGTAAGCGCCGTTATCGGGGGTCCTAGCACGACGTGCACCCGCAGAAAAACCTGTAGGTGAAAGGGACGTGATTGTCCCGGACGGGCTAAAGTATCCTTGTTTTCGCGGGCGCTTAGGCCCCGAATCAGTGAAAGTTAAGCCCACCCGGGAACTTCTCGTCCCTTTCACTGCCCAGTTTTTCGGCTGGTGCACGTCGTGTAGGACACTGCAAAGACCTCAGCCTTTCCGATCATATAATGTTTTTTCAAAATGGACAAATATGGTATGCCTCTCTTCGGACTAAACATGGCATACCAAAATGCTGCTATTTTATCACAAATTCTCTCAATGAAATTCTTAGCTCTTCTGGATGATAGATGCCGCACAATATCTGTTCCTCTTAGTCTGCTTCCATGCATACAAAGAGTATGAAATCTCCACAGTCCAAAAGTAGTTCACTATGACAAATTTGTGTCTTGACAATACAGATATAATTATGGCAGGAATGGTGTTAACCTACATTATTGCTGCGCAGACAAGCAAGGCATAAGGGCTTGCATTACTCCGCTATCCCTGATATCGGTTGTTTGTGTTTATTTGAACACTTAATCATGGGCTTTTAGACAAATTGACAAGAATTCCTACAATATGGCTACCTTGAAACTGCAGATATAATCCTCTCCTTGTCTTGTAGAGAAAGATATCAGCAGTGCTTGGTATTTTTGGTGACATTAAGTACATATCTATTTTTGGGATGTGATAGTTGAAATACAATCAACTCCTTTTCCACATACCATGATCCTGATATTTTATCTCAATTCATTGTCCAATGTTTTGTCCCAGTCTTGTCCACCATGAAAGGCTTACTTGGACACTTATAGAAGTGTATGTAGCTCTCCACAATAGTCTATCATTGACAGAGATGTCTGCTAAAAGAATATCAGTGACTAATAATACAAGTTATAATCCATCATCATGATATACATCAAAGTTGGGCAGTTCTTGGATCCTAAAACTATACATATTGTTTTAATCACTCATTGCCAATGAAAGGCTACATTTTTTTCAACCTTTACTCCTGGAGAAATGGCTATGGAAGGCTGACTGGCCCTCTGCGGGCTTCTCCTTTGCTTTCTAGCTCAGGTGCTCCAGTGCCCTCAGGCCAGTCTGCCCACCTAGGCCTACTCTTGATTCAGGTCAAAAAGAGCACCAATTGCCAAGAGAGATTCTGTTTGGCAAGCACCGGTACCCGAGGGCTGCATGAGAAGAATTTCAGACCACAATTGTTCCCTTTACTGTAGAGTTTCGACCGATGCGGTGCAGGCCCCAGCGGGGTGTGACCTGTAACCGCCCGCAGTCGCCGGAGCGGAGCGGAGGTGCCCAAAATTTGCCTGATTTGGCCTGCTAAACACCCGAAAACCGAGCCAAAACGCGAAAATGGGGGCCCCAAAGGGGCCGTGACCTGTGACCTACAGCACGATGTGGTGCGGCGGAGGCCCCTGTGACCTGTGACGCGCCGCATCGGTCGAAACTCTACAGTATAGTTCAATCCTCCCTGCTCATGGCTCAGTTTTTCCCCAAACCCCCGCCTGCATCACTCAATGACATCGATCTTGCCTTTCCGAATGCTCCGCTGTTCTGCTGCATCCAGACCAACGTCCCGTAGCTTTGTGTTGATGGAGGACAACCTTTTCATCGATTATTGGATGCGCTGACCTGTACATTACCACCGGGGTCCTGTAGGGATCCCCAGCTTGTCCTTTTGTCTTCCAGTACCTAGGCCACTGGCTACTCGCTGTACTTGACATCCTCATCCTCACACTCTATTTTATCTATCTCTGTCATCCTCTTGCTCTCACCTTCTAGCCACCGCTCGAGTCGGGGGTATGGATCATGCAACCCTCGACACCCTTGGCCCATCCTCAGGGGTGTGCCTATACACTGTATAGCCCGCCTGCTAATGTTGTTTTGGGTAGTTATTGACCTGATTTATGTAGAACTACTTTGATCTAGGCTTTGCTTGTACTGCATACACATATATCCCCCATATGTATGACCTACAGTGCCTTTCCAGCCTGCTATGAGACATACCCTTGGTGTAACCCCCCACCCCTCTGTACCCTTCTGCAACACCCTTCAAAACCCCCCACCCTTGGTCAGGGGTGGGGGGTTTTCAGGGGTAGGGGTGGGGGTAGACATCCAGACACCCTGGGGTTCACCCCTGCAGGGCCCTAGCTGCGCATGGATGCAGAGGAGCCCAAAACTTCTCCCACACCTGTCACCTTCGTCCACAGCCCCTGGTTTCTCGCTGAATACGAACAACCAAGCGACCTTCCATTCCCACTCCAAACCGCTGCCCACCACGAGAATATCTCCCATGCGTTTTACGTGTTCGCTCTGCAACACCTTGAACTGGTCGAGAACACGTACTTCCAGGTGACGGAGACAAAGTGGATCTATAGGGACCAGGTGACATACCACCATATTTACGTAGGAGCATCCGCTACGCTAAGAGACAACGGCCAGTGGATCATTGAGATCAGAGACCGCTTTGAACTCATCTCATCTCACCCCCCACCCCTTGTCTTTGACGTCCAATGCCGCAAGTTCCTGCTCCAAAGCTGGGAACATACCGGTCGAGCCGACGACACCCCGCTATGCCCGTGCAGCGTCTTCACAGATCTCACTGTCCCATTTCCATTGCTCTGCTGAGTGCTATGCGCTCGGCATCGGGATTAGTAATTGCCCATCACATCACACACCTTCCGAGCACCCCGCGACTCCGACGACTCGCCGTCAAGAGCATCAAGCCCTGTTGTCGACCCCGAACTCGTTCGCGAGTCTGCAGGAGGCTACTACATTGAAACTGCAGCAGGAGGTCGGCAGGAGGTTGTTTGGAGCTTCGAGCACGAGCATTGGGAACCCTACCACACTGCGCCCATCACCTCTTCACCCGTCATTGAACCACAAGACCTGGACGGCTCTGCCGCAGCCGAAGAACCGGAAAACCCCGTCGTGGACACCCCTCAATCTGAACCCACAATCCTACCCACCACAGACAACGTAACACCCCCCACTACCCCCGTCATGTCGAACACCATGCCGATCACAGACATCAGCAACAAGCCGCAGTGGTTCAACATCAACAAGAATTACATCCGACGCTTCTGCCTCATGTTTGAGCTATACATCAGGCAGAATGCGAAGCACTACAGCTAAGAGGGTGACAAGATCGTCCTATTCCTTAGCTTCATGCAAGGTGACATCGCAGGGGTATGGGCTGAACTTGTAATGGAAATGATACTCGCTGATGAAGAAGCTGCCTTGCAGAACCCTGCGCACCCTCTGACATATGGCACACTGAAGAAAGTACATGACTCGTTCGACAAATGATTCCAGTTTGTCGACTCGAAGGGCAAAGTGCAATCATCCCTCAAGACCATCAAGCAAGAAGGCAGTGTTGAGGTGTACATCACCAAGTTCGAAATCCTCGCGCCAAAGACGAAGTACGACATCGAGGTGCAGGTCTACTTCTTCAAGAAGGGTCTCAAGCTGTCCATCTTGGACGACATCTATCGCATTCACCCGCTCGCAACTGACCTTGCAACCTACAAGATGTATGCCCTTGCCATCGACAAGCAAGCACGCAACCGGAAGAAGGAGAAGGAGTGATGAGGTACCAGCTCGAGCTCGAGCCGTCATGGTGCGCGCTTGAACACGTTCTTCAGAACCCCGCAAAACCCTCCCCATCCTCGTGTGCGCTTGAACATGTTCTTCAGAACCCCGCAAAACCCTCCCCATCCTCAGCAGAACGCCACACGGTGACGGGCCCGGCAGTGTCCACCCAACATGTCCCAATGGACATTGACACAATATGTCACATGACACTCACACTCGATGAGAAGAAGCACCTGCTCGAGTCGAATGGGTGCTTCTACTGCCGCAAGCCTGCTGCTGGTCACATCGCTCGCAATTGTCCGCAGAAGTCCACGCTTCCGGGCTCTGGACACTGACTCAGGTGCACCAGATGCTTTGATGTCGTCCAACCCCACGCCGGCAGCCATGACCAACCCACTCAAGACGTTCACGGACATGATCAATCAAGTCAAGACTTGATGCCAGTCGGAGAGAGGAGGCTAGTGCGCTGTTGAAGGATTTGGTCTCGATGTTGGATTTTTAGACTGTCCCGCTGTCACGCCGTCAGTTGGGATGAAGCCACACACTGGAGTTGTGTTCCATAACAAGTATAATGTTCTGTCGAGCTGCAAACCAATCTATCCCACTTCCATTGCCATATCCGCCCTCACTCGCAATCATCAGACCCCGTTGATTACCCTCGCATTAGTATCAGCTACCCTGAATTATTTGATGTGCTTAGTTATGGTGGAAGCTGAATCATTTGGGCCCTTAGATGTTGTAATTCCAGCCCAACTAGACGTCTTGATGTCAATGTGATAACAGTTACTTACTCCTTCCATGTATCGAACACTTACTTACCCTCAGTAATAAGTACAGTCATCTACAGCTGAACCCGGTTGGGCCATAGATGACTGTACGCAGGACGCCAGACGGGATATACATTGTTACTGGCACTGGCAAAGAAAGCCCTGGTGGCCTAGTTGGATGGTGTCTTGTATGCCCTCTTTAGGCCCAGGTTCAATCCTCTTGGGAGTATTTTTGGGTCGCCTTTCAGGCTTATTTCCTGCGTACAATATATTTGGCCAATATTTGTTGCCTGCGACCTTACGAGAGTGCCCAATATTTGGGCGATTAGGCACCTCCCTTAACTAAGGGCCCAAATGATTCAGCTTCCACCATAACTAAGCACGTCAAATTATTGAGGTCAACTGAAGTCACTGACCCTCGACGTCAACATCATTGGACGCATCACCAGACGCCAAATTGGTGCACGCGCGCTGCTGGACAGTGGTGCAGAAGGAATCATCATGCACTCTCACTTCGCCAAGGCTCATCACTTCACACTCAGACCCCTGCAGCAGCTGTTCCCCATCTGCAATGTCGATGGCACGAAGAACATCATGGGCTGGGTATGTCACACGACTATCCAGACTGTCGGATCTACTCGCAGAATGGCCGCTCCTACCATGAGGAACAAGCCGAGTTCTACATCGCCAACATTGGAGACCACGACTTGATCCTAGGCACCAACTGGGTTGACGAGCACAACCCCAAGATCGACTGGACAACCACCAGGGTTGACCTCACGCGCTGCCCTGACTCGTGCACACTTGTTTGTCCACCAGTTCAGCAACTATCCACCAAGCCAGACCGAGCACGTACACCTCGTATTGCGACCAAGGATCCCAGAACACGACACCGCGACTACACCGTTACCTTCAAGGAACCTGTTGGCCCGTACAGGGCCCTCCCACACAGCAGGTCGCGGACGTCAAGTCACCAACACCACTCATCGCCGGCCCGACCGCTGTTCACCGAGGACGAAGACAATTGTCCGGTCATCCCAGTTCCTGGACGAACACCTTGCAAAGGGCTACATATGCCCCTCCAAATCACCTATGGCAAGTCCCTTCTTCTTGACAAAGAAGAAGGATGGTCGACTACGCCCTGTACAGGACTACCAATATCTCAACTCGGGAACAGTCAAGAACGAGTACCTGCTACCGCTGCCAGTGTCCGAACCCATTGACAAGTTGAAGGGTGCTCGGGTGTTCTCGAAGATGGACGTTCGATGGGGCTACAATAACATCCGCATCAAGCAGGGTGACGAATGGAAGGCAGCTTTCAAGACAAACCAGGGCCTCTTCCAGCCACGGTGATGTTTTTTGGTCTCATGAACTCGCCTGCCACATTCCAAGCAATGATGAATGAAATATTCAAGGACCTCGTCGACACCAACAAGATTGTGGTGTACATGGACGACATCCTTGTCTTCACTGACACCCTCAATGAGCATCGTGCAGTTGTGCGCCAAGTCCTGCAACGACTTCAAGACCATGACCTGTTTCTGAAACCCGAGAAGTGCCAGTTTGAACACGACTCCATCGAGTATCTCGGGCTCATCATCTCTCATGACAAGCTCGAGATGGATCCCGTCAAGGTTGCCGGAGTGGCCGAGTGGCCCACGCTGCAGCGAGTCAGGGACGTACAGGTATTCTTGGGCTTTAGCAACTTCTACTGCTGGTTCATCAAGGACTACTCGAAGACTGCGCGACCCCTCTTCGACCTCACGAAGAAGGACATACCATGGCTGTGGACAGAAGAGTGCAACACCGCATTCATGCGGCTCAAAGCTGTGTTTACTAGCTCTCCTGTTCTCCTCCCCGACCCTGACAAGCCCTATCTTGTAGAGGTCGATGCATCTGACTTTGCCACTGGCGGCGTCCTGTCACAGAGAGGCACTGACAACCTGTGGCACCCCATCGCATATCTCTCCAAGTCTCTCTCAGAACCGGAACACAATTACGATATCTATGACAAAGAGCTCCTCGCGATTGTGCATGCTCTCGAGGCATGGCGGCACTATCTCGAAGGCTTGCCTCACACCATCGAAATCTGGACTGACCACAAGAACCTGGAGTACTTCAAGACCACGCAGAAGCTCAACCGCCGCCAGGCACGTTGGTCCTTATTCCTCTCCAGATTTGACTTCGTTCTCGTGCACAAGCCAGGCATCTCCAACTGCAGCGACACCATGTCGAGGCGACCTGACCATTGAGAGGGGGTAGAGGATGACAATGCAGACCACGTCCTCCTCAATCCCAAGTTTTTCCGCATCTGCTCTACAAGACCCGGTGCTGTCAACCCCATTGGGGACACCAAACTATGACGCCGCATTCGTGAATGCCCGACACGTGATCTTGATGTTGCACAAGCCCTCGACACCATCATGAAGAGTGGTCCGCGCTCACTAGCGAAGGGACTCCAGGAGTGGAACTACGAAGAAGGGCTCATCCTCTTCCGAGGCAAGATCTACGTGCCTGCCGACAAGAACCTGCGCAGGGACATCGTGAAGCACTACGACGACAGCCCAGTCGTGGGTCATCCGGGACGTTACAAGACCTACGAGCTTGTCAGCAGGGAGTTCTGGTGGCCAGGTATGTCAGTCTTCGTTCGCAACTATGTCCGAGGCTGCGCCGTTTGCCAGGCCACCAAGAACCAGAATAACCCCCGCCACATCCCGCTCATACCAAACGCCATTCCAACACGGCCATTTGGAGTCCTCACCATGGACTACGTCACGGACCTGCCACCCTCAGGACCGGAGGGCTACGACGCACTGAACGTGACCGTCGACTGCAGCACCAAGGCGATCTTCCTCTCCCCATGCCACAAGACTGTCGATGCAGACGGCACCGTCAACCTACTGTTCGACAACGTCTATCGCAGAGTCGGACTGTACATGTGGGATCAACTCATCTCAGATCGTGGACCGCATTTTGCGAGCAAGGTCACAAGGGGAGTCCTTGAAAAGCTTGGAGTTCAGTCGTCGCTCAGCACCGCCTACCACCCACAGACCGACGGAGAAACGGAACACGTCAATCAAGAGGTCGAGCAGTACCTCCGCACCTTCTGCAACTACAGACAAGATGACTGGGTGAAATGGTTACCTTATGCCGAGTTCAGTCACAATGCTCGCGTCCACTCTGCCACCGGCCGCGCTCCCTTCCACATGGACACTGTCGCGGCGACTAGGCGCGTAGACACCAGACGTCGATCGGCGACGGTCTGAGGGGCGAGCGGCGAGGAGCCGAAAAGGGGAGAGTAGAGAGGAAGCTCGACGAGGGCAGAGCAACGACCGGCTCGAAGGCACGAAGTCGTCGATAGCTAGTCTTCACGCGCACTGCGACAGACTAGTCCCAATGACCAGGTTATATTAGCACAGAGACAAGGGGAAAGTACATGGGGGAAAGCGCACCTAGTCCCAATGACCAGGAGGTCGAGATGGGGACCAGGTAAGCGCTGGGAGGGCCTTATATACTAGTCTACTCTGAACAATCACGTGCCAGTGGAAGTGACTCATGCGGGAAAGGGAGCGAGGCTGTACGAGTGGGAGACAAAAGGGTGGGAAAACACATGGTAACGGGATGGTAAGTGCGAGAACAAGGCATGCGGTCGCGGGAACAGAGCATACGGGCGCGAGAATGAAATCAAGGGGTCCAAAAGGGGATGTGTACGAAGTAGGAAAGGGATCAAGATGGGAAAGTGGAAGTTCCAGGGAAAACGAAAAGGAACGAAAAGGGGTGCTGGTCCACTGACCGTGACATTACCCCCCTCCTAAGTCCGACGGTCCCCGACGGACCTAGAGCCCGGGCGTCGTCCAGAGGCCCATTCGAATGGGGACG